>NDXB01003522.1:153112-196697 GCA_002631895.1 Agapornis roseicollis | reverse complement strand
CCGCCCCAAACAGTGCCCTACAGCAGACTAATTTATCAGGGAGGGTTCACATGGGTGCAGAGCTGCAGGAGCGGTTTGTCCGGGTGCTTTTTGCAAGGTGGGGTGATAGAGCGGGCAAGACACAGTTATCTGTCTGTTTGCTCCTGCCCTGCTCCCCAGTGGGGATGTTTGGATTTGGCAGCAGAATGTGGGTGTGATTGATATTTTTTATTCATAGTTTTGAGAGACTGCTTATGAATACATAGTTCTTTGCACATTGTTTTCCAAGCAGAAACAAATGGAATCATTATCTGTGTTATGAGTCTGAGAAAGAGAACTGCATCGC
Source organism: Agapornis roseicollis (assembly GCA_002631895.1). Lineage (NCBI taxonomy): Eukaryota > Metazoa > Chordata > Aves > Psittaciformes > Psittacidae > Agapornis > Agapornis roseicollis. The sequence goes on along the minus strand of NDXB01003522.1, from coordinate 196,372 downwards.
TGGTGCAAAAGAGTTTCCCACTCTTCCTTGTTACTTAAAAAAAATCACTGTGTAAATAATTGATTTCTTACACAAACAGTTGTGCTTCCAATTGCAGCTAGCGCATGAGCTCTTTTCTGCTAAAGTACCCTTTCTTTGGAGGGAATATTAACAGTTTCTTAGTTAAAATTACATTTCATAGCTCATGTGATGGAAAACACTGTATCACTTGCCACTACAAGAGCAAGTGGTATAATTCTTTTGTATCTCTACCTGGTTTCTTTTATAGCTTACTTGGTAATGGATATTGACAGGTATGAGAATCTGCTCAAATTATGGGACTACCTGCAGCAGTATCTGTTGTGTGTAATACTGGATGTTGTTAGATGGGTATTTGTAGACTTTTTTAACATCAGAAGCCCAGGCTGCACAGAGGGGCTGTGAATTGTCTTTTATGCCTGTATGAGATTCACTGTAAGTCCATGTCAGAGCACAGGGCTGATCATTATTGTGGATTGTGAACTTTCTATGGGTAGAACTAACACAGCATACATATTCCCTCTCAGAAAATCCTGAACCAACCAAAACCCAAAAAACCCTGAACAAACCCAAACCAACAAAAAAACAACTCAAACCCCAATGTGTTGTTCTGTGGAAATTAGTAGTAAATAACAAAGATCTCAGTGTGAACTGGGCGGAGGTCCCCAGCGCGACTGTTAACATACCTTAAAAGTGACCTTTGTTGACTTTATTTTTTTTATTGCTGTGGAAACCCTATTTTGCACAGAGATAGGACTATCTCGATGCACCAGAGCTCAGGGCTGCTGCTGAACAGTGGTGCCAGGAGCTCAGACTGGCTCCTGCATCCTGCTCCAGCTTTGTGCCTGCAGAGCCCCAAAGGATTTCAGACCTGCACATTTGGTTTTCTGGCATGGAAATGTAATGATGCCATCTGCTCTGTAACAAGTGCTTAAAGAAAGGTAACTGAAATAAAAACATAGCTATTTCCCCTTTAGTAAGCGATGAGCTTGTGGGCTCCATGCATTGGTAGAGAGGAGGTGTCAGGACTAGGTTTCTTCACTAGATCCGTGTTTGCTTTACTGTGGAACAAGGTAAAAATAAATCATTGGTGAGGCTCTTACGGGTGAGTGATCACTGTGATAATAATGGTGATTTAGCTTATTAGGACTACTCAGATAAAATGATTCCTAACACTTAACTGATAAGTTATGCAAACACAGAGGACAGGCTTTTAATCGGGCTGGTCATTGGGTCTAACCCCAGGAGGTGCCAGCATGGTGGGAATCTGAACTTTTGGGTTTCCACTGGATTTTTTTAGGCAGTACTCACATAAAAACATTTGAAAATTAATCCTGATGGGTTTACAGTAGAACATTGTTTGCTGTAAATCCAAAACTTTATTTATGTGTCATTGATCTGCTTGTTTAATTATCTGGCATTTGTGTGACTCAACTTGAGTCTGATTCCCTCTTCTGCTCTGGTGTAAAAGGTAAGGTATAGGTTACAATGTTGTTTGGAAACAGAATAAATGAAATTGTTTGTTTGTTTTACTCATGTGTAGGATTGGGGTTTTCCAAAGAAAACCCAACTCTGAATCCTTTGATTTATTGAGGCTTCCCACTACCATTAGAAACTGGATTGATCAGCAAGTATAGGGGATTGAGGAGTGCATCCTTCAAAATGTTACTTAGTCACGTATGAAGTGACTGCAGTAAGCTATAAACCCAACCCCTTCCTTTTTCTTGCTTCCACATTGCACCTAATGTCTTTCAAGTTGATGCGATGGATAGGCAGAACAACTCATAAGGGTCAAGTGATACAACAGCCAAGCTTGCGTGATGGTGACCTCTCCAGGAAAGACCAAAGCATGTATTGGTGCAGCTGATGGTTTGATTTGATACAGCTCAGTAAGATGTATTTAGTTAAAATAAACTCATTTGCCTTAAAACCAAACTCTCATTTCAATACTAAGGTGGCTGATATGGTCCCTGGGTAAAACATGGCGTATCTTGATTGCTGATAGGTATCTGCCTTTTGTAAGAAGATATTTACTAAGTAAGATAGCACAGGGTAGGCATTAAGGTAGAATTGTCAGTACTTCTTTGGCACACTGTAGATTTTGGTTTTGGTGAGGAAGCACATGAGCATAAATGTACCCCATGTTGGTGTTTTTTGGTGTTTTGGTTTGGGTTTTTTGGGGGCTTTTTTTTGTGGTTTGTTTTTTTTTTTTTGTTTATTTTGTTTTTAATTATTTTGGATTCTATGAATTTTTTAGGAGGGCAGANGTTTATTTGCTTAATTGTTGCCTTTGTTGGTGTTTTTTGGTGTTTTGGTTTTGGTTTTTTGGGGGTTTTTTTTTGTGGTTTGTTTTTTTTTTTTTTGTTTATTTTGTTTTTAATTATTTTGGATTCTATGAATTTTTTAGGAGGGCAGATTAAGTTCAGAGGAGGAAACTGCTTGTTGGATAGCCTTCTTTCTCTTATAAAGTGAATAACTGTTCATAGTTTTCCTTGTTGCCATGTATTAAAATAGCTGTAGTAGACCTTAGAGGCTCATTTTTGTCCTGTGAGTTCTTTGTTGTGTGGTGTGACCTACTCAGAGAGGAGCGTATTTCTTATCCCTCAGTCACCATATGTTCGCAGCAATAATCATTGTTTTCCATAAGTATCCGTATTAGTTCTGTTGTGCATACACTGTACTTTATAGTTTCTGAAGTAGTTTTTATAAAGAGCTGTGGTGGAAACTGTGAGGGTTTTACAATAGGGATGTATGTACATAGGCAGGGCTGCTTCATCACAGGCTGTATATCACTGTTAGCTACTTAAATAATTTTTACATTGGTATACAGAATAAAAATTCAGTTTATCATTTGGCATTTGTTAAAAAAGGGAAAAGTTCTCTATAAATGGTGCTGTCACTTGAGTGTTACACAGCTCTGTGGCTACGTGATCCCCAGTTCAGACCCTTCTTCAATGCTGCAGAGTGCGATTCAGTCTGAATCCACAATATTGCTATTTATTTGGCTCACAGCAGTGCCAAGGCAGGCGTTAAGACTGGGTCTCAGAAGGGATGCTGCAGATGTACACAGCAGGAGCAGCCCCCCATGCCAGGACTTTGCTTTAATACTCAGAAAATTCTCTGTGGAAACCTTGAAGTCGGCTATTAGAGTGTACTTCGGATGAGGACATGAAAGATCCTGCATGCTTCTCCATCAGCATGTATTTCTGAGTAAGCTGTTGTGGGGGCTTGCTTGGCTTTATAGAAACAGCTAAATATGCAATATAAACTGCTAAATCTGGTAGGCAGGGATGGGAGGAATAGAGTCAGTTATAATTAAAAATTTTGTTGTGTCCTGTTTCCTTTTATGTGTTCATGTAATATATAAAATTCCTCATGCATTCTATTCAAATTCTGGGGCTTTCATCTGTCCTTTCATTCTCTTCCTATACAACTGCCTTTCCTGTAATAGAATAACATAAATTACTGTCATCAAATTCTGCCTGCAATTACTTTGTATCAGTCAACCTACTGCTTTTGTGTGTATCTGCTTTCATCTCATTAGCTGTTGTACAGACAAATTATGACTTGTAGGTAGTTGACTGACTAGCTGTTGGATGATTCCTTTGAGTACTGAAGGTATTTGGCCGGCAAAATGTTGATGTAGATATTTCAGCATTAGGCAGGTTACAAAATGTTTGGGGTTTGCACTGACACAAGGGAGTTTCCATACGAAGGCATATGCTGTGCAAATATGTAAATGGATTAACAGAGCAGATTATTTGGATTCAGAAATTGGTTTATAGTGCAGTGAATGAAAGAATTCTGGAAACTGTAAGTCATGCAAATGGGGTATTTTCATGGTGATTTTTATTCAGAAATGCCTTGCCTAATTTTGAGCTTATTGGATACAGCTATTAAGTGCCCCAAGGCAATTAAAAGAATTCCTTAAACAAAACACAACCTCTTTCAATGAGGAGTTTTATGAACTGCTGGTGTGTTAGTGGGGGGTTTAAATTGTTTATTTGTATATTTATTTTAACCCTCCAACTCAAATAGTTGAAAATTGCTAACTCCAGTTCCCATTCCCTTGCACTGTTATCATTCCTTTATTCATGCAGAGATTTTCAGATGCAGTCACTTGGCACTGTGAGTCCGTGCTATTTTCCAGCATTCGTGCTGAATCACAGTCTTGGTGACTGCAACTTGTGCTTTTATGCCATGATATTCACACTACTGTTATGGAAATATTTTTTCTTTTTTTCTTTTTTAAACTATAATAAAGTTATAATGTGTGTCTACAGCTGTGCTTTGGAAGAGAAAGTAAAGCTATATCATAAAGATACATATTTATGTATATATGATCAAGACAAAATATTCTTCACTTAAACCACTGGATTTCTGTTTGCTAGCTCCAAGATTTCGTGTGCATATTTTCATTTGTTTGTTATTTCATATTGATGTGGATAACTTTTTAAGTAAATGAAGTAGATTGAGTTAGGTTACTATTTCAGATGTTATTTTTGAATAATTGAATAAAACCCAATTTGGGTAATTGTGTGAGTAGCCATTTTCCCAAAATAGCACTGATGTGAGTGTAAATAATGGAAGTCCTTGATAAAATTTTAGCATCTTAAGATATCACTCTGAACATCTGTTGCTAAAGTCATACAGTCTCATGGGCTTCCGCTGACCAAAGTAGCAGCAGTCTAATTCCAGCATCCCAAATAAATGTGAACATTTTCAACTGGCGAATTCTGGTAAGCGCGTGCACTTTATTTGAATGCTATAAGCACAAATAATATCTGCCCAGGTGATAGCTGATATGTTGTGATTTAACTGTTTCTCACACATGTTGGAAGGGATGAAACATGCAATGTTTGTGTCTGTCTTGGAAAAGTTTCCCTAAATTACAGCAATGCTCAGTTAGTTTGAATTGATTGGCAGGATAATCGGTTTGACAGTTCTGATGTGCATGGGCAGTTGATTTAGATTTGATTTATATATATTGTATAAATACCCATCTCATATTTGCTTAAGTGTTGGCATGTAAGGTTTGTGGCACTTCTGTAGGTCTAAATACATGAAATACAATAGACTGCCTGAATTTTCATAAACTAGGCAAACCTTCAGATAAAGATGACTTTGACACAAGCATTAGTGGGTTTTCATGACCAATTTGCTAATACTATTATTGTGGTATTGTGTACGCTTAAATATTTAATGGAGTTTAAGTTGTTTTTACATATTTTACTATTGAGCTGTTGATTTTTTTGATGCTAGTGATTAAAGGCATTCCTAAACTTTTCTGCCCCTAAATATTTAGCCAAAGGAGCTTGTTTTCCTGGGATTCTTGTGTTAATATAACAACAGTCTAAAGCTAAAGCAGTACAGGGCTGGAATTTGCAGAAATCCCTATTAGTTTTAGAGCACAGTTTCCAGACAAACATTTGAGGCTAAACTGCGGAGGAAGCAGATGCCCGTCTGCAGATACTAAGAGTTAATATCTCTTGAGATGTGTTCATTCTCTTAAGGAGCTTCCAGCCCCCAGCAAGGCTTTTCATCAGTGAGAAAAGAGTTGCTGGTGAAGTTGGTGGCCAGTGTCTTTGGTTACAGTGTTGAGTGGCACTGAAGGAGTGGGTGAGTGTAGGGTAGGGATACATCTTCTGGAGCCAACTATAAATACTGAACTTGAACCCTGCATCATTGGGATAACAGCTGTGATTTTGGGTAGGTTTACATGGCTTCCAAGCAAGTTAATTTGGTGGGCAATAATAGTGGTGCTTCAGAGCATCCAAGAGAGTCAACAACAAAGAGTGGCTTGGGGGCAGTGAAAACTTTATTGATTTCCCCCAGCACAAGAAAAGACTGAGTGTTTTACCTTGTGTCTCTGCTGAATGATGAGTGTGTGTGCATGCATATATATATACATGTGTGTGTATGTGTTGTATATATGTATGTGTATATATATATATAATTTGTTGGTTTCCATATATAAGTATGTATTTGTTATTATTCAAGATTTTAAAATTGTTTTATCAGCATCAGGAAAGCAGCTAAGTGTGAAAGTTTCATTGCTATTGTTTTCAACAAGAGTTTAGCTTGTGTAAACTGTTCACTGCTATAACATAAGGTACAGAGGGGTTTGTGGTTTGAAAATGTTTTAATAATTCATAATATAGTTTTCTTTTCCCCACATAAAAGAAGTTTTAAACAGCTTCTACCTCAGTATACCTTTGATCTAGATCTGATATTCAAGTGGTAAAAAGGGAAAAATCTTTCTCATTGTATTTTGTTCTCATGAGTGTTTTTCTGTGGTACTTGCTTTACTGAGCAAATTTCAGTTGAGGCAGCCAAGAGCACTGTTAAAGAAATAAGTATCTGCTTGACAAAGGTAGACCTTTATGTACACTAAAATATTTTATCTGGAAATAACATCTGGTGTTATTTCGCTTGGTGTTCAGACAACAATCTTTGTTGCTTGTTTTTGAAAGCTCTGGCTTTCTGGAACTGATGAAATAGAAATCTTTGTGTATGACCCAGTTTGACAGCAAACTAGCTGGTGGTGTACCTTGCTCTGAGCAGACCATGAGACTGATGTCTGATGAAGCCCTCTTACAGCTTTCTCTCTTATGCTGGTTTGTGGTTTGCAATTCATTTTTTTTCCCATGATTAGGGCACTTAAAATTTTTCTCTTTCATTCTCTGTTGGGTTTGGGTATTGTTTGTTTTGGGGGGAGTGGTAGTTGTTTCTTCGGTTTGGGTTTGTTTTTCTTTAGTCCAATGAGGTACTAATACAAGCTGCAGTATTTCCCTAACTAAGGCACTTGAAAGGATGTTTCAGCATGTGTGTTCACTAATTTCCCAGCCTCTACCTTCATGTCCAGCCTGCCCAAATGCCACCAATGGCACAGAGTACTGCTTTGGTTGGAGAAGGGAGCAGAAAGGTGCACAATTGCCCATGCTCTGGTATGATAGCAAAATCCTCCTTTCCCTAGGAAATCGTGTTGAAGGCAGGACCAGAAGAAAGAGGATGAAAAAGGGAGAAAAAAGCAGTAACACAGGCTGAATCATGTTGCTTTTTCACTCATCTCCAGTGAAAGGGTACAGAAATGCTGGGGTCACCATTGGGTTGACACACTTCATTGACTGGTGGTGGGATTCATGGTGGGAAACCCTCACATATGGATCTGGATGTTGTTTAGCTCACCATGAAAGTCTGATATCATTAAAACTTTTTAGCTCTTCCTATAATAGAAATATATTTATTTCCGAGCTGGATCTTAAATGCCTTTTAGTTGATGTGATTCAAACTAATCCACTAAGAGCTTGATCATCTGCCAGCCGCTAGAGTTGGGCCAAAGCTCTGTAAATTAATGAGCTCAGAGTGATTAGTACAGGTTTTGGTGCATTGGACCATGCACCAAATTGGTGCCACACAAGGTATATGTCTGTCACTTTATTTCCTTTAAAATTCTTATGCTTTGAGGATGTTTTCCTCATTTGACAGTCAAACATGAAGGGCTCTGTCTGATGCCAGTGAATGAAAATTATGTTATGGTTCCAAAAAAGTAGGATCAATGTTATAACCACTGCTATGTTACAGAGACACTTACTGCTGAGATAATCCTAATCCAATCTCGGTTGAAGACCACTGTGTATTTAACAGGTTTGTATCTGGTATCCATTCACAGGACATGTTATGGGAAGAGGTTAAGTCTTGCAGCAACAGTTTTGCATTGCTTTTGTAAATGGAAGAAATATTGTGTACTGGTACATCTATTGTAGGAAGCTGTGGAGGCTACACAGAGCTTCTATGGGTATCAGGTTCATCTTGTTGATTAACTGTTGACTGGTAGTGGGTCAAGGAGAGGAAATGAGCCATTGCAAATTTTAGTGACGGCTTCAGCACACACGTTATCTGTAGATCTTTTAAAAAACATGGTAACTTCTGGTAAAATGTAGCTTGCTTTGTAGGCAGAAAAGACTGTTGCATTTCATGAACTTTCAGACAGCTTCAGATGATGGAAGAATGCTGTGTGATGGATATCTGGATTCACTCTGGAATTTGACAGAGGGTCCAATGACAGCTTAATGGATTTGGCAGTGGAAGCTCACAATTCTGAGGCCAGTCCCATATCTGTCTGCTGGCTTATATGAAGCATCTTCAGCAGTAGAGAGCACTTCCAAGCAATTTTGGATGAGTTTTGTCCAGCTTGATCTAGAATACTTGATAACTGTGTTGATGCCAGTCTTTGTCTTCATTCTGGTTTTATTCTGATTAGCATTCATACTATAAAATCGCTTTTCCAAGACCTTTACAATTCTCTTCTTTCCACAGATGTCTAAAAATGGCTTACATTTGTTGGATATCATGAGCTTTCTTGAGGGAGGATTATTTTCAAGGTGATTTGCCTCAAAATGATTGCATGTGCTGTCAGCAGCTGTCAAGAGCATGTGGCAGGGCTGGACCACCAGTTAGCAGTCTTAGCTAGATCTGTCTAAGCACCATTCACTTGTTGGATTTTTTTGCATTATTGTCAAGCATTTCAAGTAAGACTTTAATATCTGCTTGTTATTTTCAATTTCAAAATACCTGCAAATCTGTGTCTGTTAACTTGTTAGTTCTGTTGAAATTGGTTCATTATTGAAGAGTGAGGCTGTAGCTGTGGTCTCCAGTGGGACACCAAGGCTCCTTGTACCTCTGGGAAGTTTAAGTGTCTTTATTTTGTCAATCTTTATGCCCCATCTCCTGGGGTTTGGGTCCATCTTGTTGGACTCCTTGAACATGGGACACATTTGTGGTCCGTGCATGACTCTGCGTACAGCAGCTGTCTTGTGCTGCTGGGTGGCTGGAACAGCAGTTAGGTTCTGTTGAAGTACTAGTAAAGTCACATCCCATGGACAGACCTTGCAAGACATGAGAATTGACTGTATAATACAGCACTTTGTGTCATCTAAAATTTTTGGTCCTTTGACACTTATAATTAAGCACTGAGATTGCTTAAATATCTTTGACTGTTGTTCACTATTGTTGCTGAGCTCAGCTCAGGCTGTGTGAGCTAAACCTGTTGATTCCCATCATTCCTGGGTGGCATCCTCCATGGCTGGGGCGTGGGCACATTTTGGGTGCATTTGTGTAGGTAAAATGCTGATAAAGCTAAGCAGCCATTGGCCTTACTGTGAGTTGTAACATCTACTTTGCAAATTCTCTCCAATTCGGACTCATAATCACACTTTTGACTTAATTGTGGTTGAAACTGCCAGGTGTCTACAGCTATCAGGACTGGTTGGCAGTAGTGTTAAATTAAGTTTTAAATGATTCCTCATAATTCAAAATAAATAGTAACTCCTCTGTCTCCAGTTGGGGTTTGAGGTTACATCTTCTGCCCCATGCTCTGTATTCCATGTCTGGGAAATGAGCAGCAGGGCAGGAATGTCCTGGGGTGGGCAGATCCAAGCTGGTGGTTTGCTGCCTGCAGCTGTTTTGAAGTCTCTCTGACTTAAATATAGCCACATTATGTAAAATCCCACACTGTATTTTTGTTCTGTGTGTGTAGAAGCTGATAGTGTGATAAGATGGTAGCTGCGCCTTGAGTTGGACATATATATTTCCATTAGCCCTGAGGGTAGTGTTGGAAAAGTGCTCTTTTGTTTCCAGTTTAGCACAGGAAGCTCATTTTGGCTTCATTTAATATCACTGCTCAAACTGGCAGGGAATCAGAAATGTAGTTACATGACATCATATCTCTGGCACAGCAGCATGGCTTGGAGCTTCATAGAAACCAGCCCCCCTGATAATAAATCAAACATTGAAACATTTCTGCAGTCTGTCATAGCAAGAGAAGGTTGCATGGCACATTTTTTACCACTTCTCTTCCACTTCCAGAAGAGACACAGTTTTTTGAACTGTTAGAGTGATCTGGATACTGGTGTATATAAACAAGCACAGGGGGTGAAGTTACAGACTTTGTGCTCTGGGGATGGGTGACTGTCCTGTCCCCCTCTGCTGCTGTTGGGACTCAAAATCTACCTGCTCTCCCAGTGTGGTGCTTCCACTTTGGCCTGGATTTGCTGATAAATGGCACAATTGTACTTATAAGGATTAGACATTATTCTGGTTACACTAAAGGGTATTAAATCTATGCTGGCAGAGTTTTTCTTGTGTAAAGTTGATTTTATTTTTATTTTTGTTATTTATATTTTATTTGTATAGCTGAAAGAATACAAAGCAAGGACTTAGACCACTGTTTGGTGAATAATTTTCATGTCTACAGTGTGCAAAGTTGTAGGATTTATAGTGAATGAGTCTGGAAGAAACAAATCACCTGTGGAGTGATGAGACCTTTTCTGCTTTCCTGTTAATCACATAACGGAGAAGGCGTGGGTGTGCATGGAGAGTAAATATAAGACAAACTCTATAAACTTCTGTCCACTATTTTTTTGTCTTTATTTCTCTAACATTTTTATCTTGACCCATTTTTTCTTTTTGGGGTGGGGGGGTGGGGTGGGAGGGTGGAGGGTGGGGGAGGGAGGAGAGTTGGGGTTTTTTTCCCTTTCCTTTTTTTCATCTCTTCTGGAGTGTGCATGGAGCAATAGGTGTCAGGAGGAGTCAGGTCTGGTGCCCATTTTCCTTGTAAACAAAGCTGTAGCAGAAAGAGCAGACACCTGATCAGACGTGGAAACCTGTTTTCTAATTAATTCCTGATGCTTCTCACGCTGCTGTATAACTTTATAAGGAGTTCAGAGAGATACTGTTCCCTTGGTTTGGGAGGCTTGGTTACTGCACACCTTATCCTGCCACATCTTGGCAGGCCTAGATTTCTTTGGTTACCTGTCCCTTCTCTGCAGAAAGGTATATTTTATAAAGTGCTTGTTGTATTGTGAGAGGGTTTTATGCTGCAGATGAGGGACCTGGCTGATTGTAGGTGAAAGTGGGATGGTTTTCTGGTGCCTGACTCCATGGCATGAGGTGCTAGCACAGCACTGCTTTGGCTCCAGTGCTTGGGTGAGTTTTGTTATGAGGAAACTATTTTTATTATGCATTTGTAATTGTGATGCTCAGATTATCAGTGCCTGCAATTATGGGCTTACGGGTAAAGGTACCGGTGGTGTAGGAGGGGCAGGTCTGTGTGGGTGCCACAGCTCTTTACAGGAGCTTGGCTGTGCTGGCATTGGTCTTCACTCAGCCTTTGCAGAAGGATGCTCATCTTGTCATGACCACTTATCAGAAGTATAGAAACATGTGAGACTGCTTTATTTACATCTTGAGATAAGCAGTATTTTATATACATACATTTTTGATGATAATTTAGGGAGAATACTTACTGGAACTGGGATCTACCAGTCAAGGAGTCATGGATAGTAAACTCCTTTGCACAGGAAAAAGAGAAGGAAACAAATAGAAAAGGGGAGCAAGGATGGATTGGCTCTTCAAAAATTATACAAAAATATTGACGATACTAAAGGGAAACATTCTCTGGCCATGGATCTCTTGTCTCTTTGGAGGTAGCAGATGTTGGGATGAATGGGCAGACAATGGTGAACCTTGCTGTCTTGGCACTGCTTCTTCTAGTTTCTGTGGTCCATGCCCAGGACTATAGTAGATAATTACTGCAAGCAGCAACTCTGTGTCTTTGTTTCTGAGTATCACCAGGACTGATTTTGCTTATAAGTTGGGTGGAAATGGTCAGCATCTGGAGCTTGCAGAAAGATTCCTAGTGCTGTAATTTCGCTGCAGTGCTGCAGAAACTGGGGGGCATAATGGATTTATAGTGCTGTTTTGCTCCATGATATAGTCTCACTTTCTATAGCTCTTTTTAAAAGTCTTTTGTGCATTGGTGGTTTGAAACACTGACAGTTGTGCATGTCTTACTTAAAAAGAGGACAGAAGTGTCATCAGTCTTTTTTTAGAACCCAAAGTGGATTTAAGCACATGGATTGTTTTATAGCCAGTGACTTGTGACATAACTAGACATTTTGGAAATTGAATCAGTCTTCCAGTTGCAAAATGTGTATCTGTTGGTGACTGTTGTGTTTATGATCATAGATGTTGTCCAAAAGGTCATCATTCCCAGTAAGAACCTTGGCCTGATTAACTTTTCATGAGGTCCCAATTACATCTAGAAGAGAAATTAACTAAAATAATGCCATAAAAAGCAATTTGGAATTCCTCTCATCAGACGGGTTCTCAGGTATCCTTCAGGACCTGAAGGTCTGATTTTTTTTTTAATTTTCAACCCATTAGCTATAATTAGCCTTTCTGCCCACTTTAGAGACTGAACTTGTATCTTACTTTAGCCTAGGCTGATTTGTATTACCAGGCTTTTAATAATCTGTAAAATACTTCAAATAAGCAGTTCTTACTAGTGCCTGACTTACTGTCTGGGTTTCTTCATGTTTGTTTGGGTTTTCTTTCTTTCCAAATAATAATGTGTTGTGCTGCCAGCTATGTATCTTGCACAACAGTACTGTCTCTGTTGACCCACGGGTAATGCTTTGTTATTGCAAAGGAGCCTTCAGCCTTTTGGAGGTGGCTTCTAAATGCTTAGGGAGGTCTTTGCTAGGAAAGAAGTATAATGAAAAATACCAGTGTGTAAGCTGGAAAGCAAAACTGTACCAAGTATTAGTCCATTTTCTTAAAATAAAATGGTGGTGTTTTTGTCTTGAATATTTCTCTGTTGTGGAAAAAATATAGCAGTGTCATGGCTAGGATTGTGAAGTGTCTTTGATAGAAGCCTGTTTTATTCCAGGGCTGGAGTAAGAGGTGTCCCCTCAGGGTCATTGTTTACAGCAGTATATGCCTACTGTCAGCATTGGAAGTAATTGTCAGAAAACACCAATTTTAGAGAAATTAGTAGAAGAAGAGCAGTGTGTTTTCAAGTCAGATCAATATTTCACTGATCAGACACAGATTTCTTGACAAGTTTTGGGGGTAGGACTGAGAGTGAAGATCGGGTGTAATGAAAACCAGTAAATCATGGACTTCCAGCAGTGAAAATGTCAGTGGTGACATAATGAAAGCTATATATCGTGGCCTGTGGAATGCCAGATGATTCATGTGTGAAAATTAAGCAACTGGTTAAATGGAGGGGGGGTGGGGGGGCATACATTCTGAAAACTATGTCTCCTTTTAGTATGTTCTGTAGGGGAGCGTTTAAGTCTGATGAGTTGGAGCATGATTCTGAGGTATTCTTCAGCTATGCTGGAGATAATATCTCTTACCTGGCAGACACTTGAATTACTGATGATACTCCATAAGCACTCAGTACCTTTGGGAAAGTGGACTTTCTAATGCCAAGATGATGAGGCATTTGGATCCAGCAACAGGCACAGCAGATGAAGTGATAAATGAAGGAGCAGAAGAGTTTGAAGTGAAGCTTGATCTCCAGGAGGTGAGGGTTTTAGTGGAGCAAATTGAAGATGGAGCAGGAGGAGGTCTGCCTTAGCTCTCAGTTACAGGTATCAATTAAGCTATTTAATATCATATATAATATTTGCCATCTGGTGAGCTAATGATATTAAAGCATCTTAACCGAATGAAGTGAGCAGTGACAGAGATTACAGTGCATGGAAAGGTGGTTAATGGAAGGTGTTAGGGCAAATGCATGAGACATCAGGTTGTGAGACTGGTTACAGCTCAAGGCAAAGGGGAGATGAGGATGTCAAAACCCCACAGGGGCTGCCTGATTACCCTGATGGATGTCTGCCCCAGCCAGGCTTATCTGAGGGACAAGACTGAAGGAGTGACAACTCCTATATTGCAGAGATGTTCTAGGGTGGAGAGAGAAATTACTTTTTGAAGTTTAAAGCTTGACTAATACAGAGTAGGGGTTATGTTTCAATTTGTGTACTGGAGATTGGTAGAGTTGCCAAGCAATACATGACACAATGTGACCAGCTGCAGAATGATTTATGGAGGAGCATGCTTTAGTTTACCCCCCATGAGGGAAGTCAAGTGAACCCATACCTGTTTGTCCAGGTGTGTCCGTGTGTGAGCAGGACTACAGAGGCAGGACAGCAGACCCATTAGCTTCTGCGGTTTCCTCATTTTCTTGTGGGTTGAAGTGTGAGAAGATGTGGTAATATTGTTCAGTGACTGTGGTTTTCTGTCCATCTTGGAAAACCCAATCTCTCCACACTTCAGCTCCTGTTCCTTTTCTCTGCTGAACTCAGACCATGACCAGCCCTTGTCCTGGCTCCTAGGCTCTTCCTTTAGTGCTTCTCCCTCCTGATTTTTGTTTGCTGTGCTTTTATTACCAGAGCCAGAGTTTACCTGTTATGATGGGCACTGGGTAGTGGTACCCTGACTCTAAGGATCCAACCCACTGAATCTGCCTATAAGGTCCCCAGTGGCATCCTGCCCCACTTTCCTCTTAGCATTTTTTTAGGTGGCTTTATTCATGTACCCGTCATTTCTGCTATGAAACCAAAGAAATGTGTGAATATAGTATTGTTATTTTGGGGAAAATACCAGCTAGCCAAGCACTGCAATTTCAGGGAGATTCACTTTTTCTATCTTTGTGCACTGTTATTCTTTGAAACTTACCATGAATCGACACAGTAAATAATTGAGCTCCAGGTAATTATTTCTGGTGGGGTAAAGTAACAACTGGGAAAAAAATAACCATGAAACAAACAAACAAACGAACAAACAACTGAACCCCAAACCAACAAGACCTAACAAAAACATCTTTTTCTGACATTGCTTACAGATGAATAGATCTGGTTTTGTGAGAAGTCCAGGAGAATGAGAGCCTGGTTTTGTGCTTGCAGTGATTCTAGTGCAAGAGTTTACTTCTGTGCAGTATCTTGATTTACTGTTATTTAAAAAGAACAAATACAAATATACGTATGAGCTTTATGACATGTTAGCAGACAATCAATGATCTGGAATGTCCTCCTGGTTAACTGTGTTCTGTAGCAACAATGTTTTTGATGAGAACATTGTGTTATGCTCATACCCTTGCTTATATAATTTGTACACAGTAAAATGGAGGAATGAGTGACAGTGATTAGCTACAAGTGAAATGTAGGCAGGGTCAAAGCTTGTATGAGACTGAATGAAAAATAAAATGCTCAAGGAAACTGGTACAAGGGGGAATGAATATATCTCTGCTTTAGTCCTGGTGTTTCCTGTCTACAGTTAATTCACTTTCTAAGTGATTGCCTCCAAACTGAACTCTGGACAGCAAAGTGTTTCAGATCACTTTAGCTTCAGAAGGATGAATTCAAGCTAGCATTAATTCAGCTATTCAGTGAATAGTGTATGCCAGGCTGCAGCAGTCTGCACAGCTTTGGCAGTTTCAGTTTGAGTCAGGTTGCAGGGCAACTGTTTTGTCCATCTACAAATTGTAATGGCATTAACAAGAGTGGGTGATTATTGCAGAGAAGCTTTCTGTAGAAGCAAAGGGTAAAGATCTTTATGAAGGAAGGCACATGTAGCTTTGCAGGCCATGTATTTGTGGTTAAGTACCAGCAAACATGCTGAGGTCTCCATATCAGACTTCCACTGGGACCCAATGGTGCAGTGTTGGAAGCTTGAAACAGTCATGGTAGTGGTGGCTAAAATGAGAATGGTATTTTATAGCTTCCTATCATGATGGAGAAGATAATTGTCTTTTAACTGGGGCTTTTTATTTCCCCCTCAACAAGTTATAAAAATAAAGCAATTAAATAGCTTTTTCTGGGAGGACAAGTGCCAAATGATTAACAGGCCATTGAATACAAATAACACTTGCAAGTCTTATGAGGCATGGGGGGGGGAGTGTGTTTGTTTGGGGTTATGGTGGGTTGGATTTTTTTTTTTTAATAAAAAAAGCTGTTGAAAATTAAATGAATTAATGATGGTAGTGTTTGTTTATTCCATTAATTAAGCAGACAGCTGGAAGAACACTAATTGGTCAGTTCTAATTTGAATCTCTTTTATGTGACTTTAATGATTTATAGCTTTTCTAATGTTTATACCAAATAAAATATGCATTAAATTCAGAGGTATATCAGTGGAGTAACTTTGAGTAAAGCTTTATAAGCAAAGTATTTCAGTTTCAGTACCACATGGTAGAAAACATGAAATCAAATTAATTTTGCTCTTTTAAGGTGACTAATTATGGACATTTTTGCAAAAAAAGATTTCCTACAAAGTTTGTTATAGTCCTTGTGGAGTGAAGGCTGGCAGTGCATATAATGAAACAGTGCAAGAAAAGAGTCTTATTTTGATTCACAGAACCAGTTTTGGATGTCGCCTCTGACTCTGATAGATGTGGATGTACACAAACATGAGCTATTTTTTTCTATCAGGAGAAAATGAGAATGAGATACATACTTTAAAGGATCACTAAGCAAGGCTCAGGTCACTGTTCATTAAACTTTGTGTGGGTACCAAAAGCGTATAGCTGGGAATGGTCAGCCCATTCCCAATTTCCCTGAGGGTTAGCTGCCGATATTTGTGTGGCATCTTCTGCAGCCTCGTTTGAGATGTCCTCTTTGGAAATGAGCAACAGCAAACCTGTTATCCTCATATGTGTCCTCTCCCTTTGTGGCTTGCCTGTATTTTTGATACCTTGTGTCAATGAGAATTCACATGTGGGTTGGGAAATAAAAAATAGCATGAACTCTGGGTGAACTGCCAGGGGAGCAGAGCCATTCTGCAGCCTAGTCTATTCGTATCTGGGGCTGAAACAATACCACCTGGTGTTCATTAACTACTATATAAATATGTTAAATTGTTTAGGGGAGAAAACATGGACATGGCGTGACAGTGTGAATAGTCAAAGCGAAGGAGTTCATTAATATCTTGTCTGTTGTGAGGAATAGTAGTGGCCCAATATAGTTTGCAATGACTTTGGTGACAAAACTCTCTTCAGTGGGGAGAAAGCTCAAGTTTTGAATTAATTCATTACAATAAAATCTCATTCAATACACAATATCGTGTATTTGGGGCTGATCTCTGAACTTCTACAGAGCCCTCTTTGGGTTGATGCTGAGCAGTCTGTGACTCTGTGCCTAATCTAGCATGTCAAATGTGTGGGGTGATGTCC
Source organism: Agapornis roseicollis (assembly GCA_002631895.1). Classification (NCBI taxonomy): domain Eukaryota; kingdom Metazoa; phylum Chordata; class Aves; order Psittaciformes; family Psittacidae; genus Agapornis; species Agapornis roseicollis. Next base: position 179,337 of record NDXB01003522.1, on the reverse strand, counting down.
GAGAAGAACTGTCACAAATCAGCCTGGAGAGCTGAGGGGGAAAGCATCAGGAGAGTGAGGACACAATGGTGCAGATTGATGTATGGTTTTATTAAAGCACAGTTTGTTGCATGACAGACAAGCAATTTGACTCATGCTTTAATGTCTTCATTGGTGTTTAATACAAAAGTTTCTTGTTGTCAATATTTCTGGTATAAAAATGGTGAACATAGCCTTGCAGGAAAGTGGAGGGGGGAAAAAAGAAGTATTTTCTCTTGAAGATGCCCCTTTTCACCAATTAGACTTTGAGATGTCACTAAACTGTTTTGTTTGTTTTTCTTTTTTGTTCGGCCCAAGCATGCTTGGTTAATTGGGTAGAACTCATTTTTGTAATCAGACGGGTTTGGTGCTTTGGCGCTCTGCTTTGGTCTCTCCCCAATTATTCTGTGTAACAGTCTCCTTTCACAGCCAGAGATGTAATCCTGCCCATTTGAAAATGGTGGTTTTATTTGGAGATCTATTTTTCCCAAAAATCCTACCAACCCCTCCAGCAATTTTTCACAACTTGAAATGTTGGTTGCTGTAGCACAAATGAACTGTTCTGTGAGTTTACCCAGGACTGACTTTAGGCTAAGCAATTGCTCCTTTGATCCTTTAAAAATACTGAGTTTGTGCTGATGATCCTCCTGGTCTCTAGATTTTTTTAAAGTGGTCCCAATTTTCTAGATTTAATAAAAATATAACCTTAAAAGCCCAGTGGGATCATCTCATTTTAAAACTGCAATGTATATGTGTGGGCAGGGGGGTTGGAACTGGGTGATCTTTAAGATCCCTTCCAACCCAAAATGTTCAATGATTCTATGATTTGCTAGCCTGGTGCATGGACTAGAAAACTACTTTCTCAGAAAGGTTCATGTCTTGGTTGCAGATCAGATCATTTGCCAGTTATCTCTTTGTAAGCATGGGATACGTTCTCCAATTTTGTTTGATTTCACTTGTTTTTGGGAACTCTTATTCTTTGGCTACATGGTGATATGCTGCAATTTTTTTCCCTTTTTCCTATCAGATTTGTTGCACAGTCATATTGTTAGTGCTTTCCCATGTTTTAACTGGAATGCTTTTGCTTTTTGGGTTAAATATAAGTAGGAAAGATGGTTCAGGATGGTCCAAATAGTTGTTGTCATACCAAGCATCACTGAAATTTAAGTTAATAAGCAGCTAAGTATAAGCTTGAGACCTCATTTTACTTTTCCCTGGGAGAGCATGACCACCCTGCCCACAGCCAGTGCTGTTTCATGGTGTGGACACCAACCCTGCCCTGGCAGACTCAGCCTCCCTGCCCTGAAACACCCTTCCCCAGTTGCCTTGAGGCTGCCTGAATGGAGCCTTGCTCTCCTTTTTCTACAAGACATTAAGGAGGAGCAGAAAGGAGATGTATGCAACGTGTAGTCCACAGAAGTAGTATCCCTGCCTTGGAGAGAAGAGCCTTTTCATTTGCGCCAGTGAACTTCAAAGTTTATTTAGCAAATTATTTAACCTCCCATCCTTCCCCTTTGCAGAGGTGCCTGGCCACTGGAACTCAATGACTGGGGTTTTTGCTTCTTATTAGCAGGAAAATCCCAGGATTTCTGTGCTCACGCATGGTTTCCTTATCCTCCATCTGCATGGAGCCGGTCTGTCTGTGCATTGAGGTCAGACCTTGTGCTGTGGGACATGGGAGGGGTTGAGCGCTGGCTTCCAAAATTCCCAAACTTAGCCACATCCTGATCTTACACATCCAGTTGAGTTCAAGGCTTGCTGCCTGCTGCTTCTATTGCACGCCATGCAAATACCTGGGAGACAGGTCTTGAAATGATTTCTTAGATCATCCATGCCCATTTTGCAGCTAATACAGAAGTGTTCATAGTCAGTATTTATGACTATATTTAGTATACATTATATTTTTATTTATTTATTTATTTATTTTTATATTTACTATATATTTAGTATTTATGACTATAACATAGTCATTTTCTGTATAATTAAAAAACCACCAACAAACCAGTAGTGTCACTGCACCACTGTGTGTTATGTATGGTGGAGTGAAATTGGAATGAGTTATGTCCAAATTTTAACATCTCACTTTCTTAGTTAGACAATTAATTTGCATACATTGTATTTTCTCATATGAACATTATGACCTGCCTGATTTTTAAGGGTTTTTTCTGTCCTTCACGCCAAATACTAAGTATCTGAAATACTCAAGTGAAATATCTCTGTTTCATCCCTCCTCTGTGTTTATCTGCAGCCAAACTATCCTTTGGGGATGAATGAAGTGACATTTTACTATGACTCATTAGAAGATGAGGGACTTGTACATAACCTAAGAAAAGTTAAGCTTTTGCCAGTTGGACTGAAAATACATGTTATATGAGTTGAAAACAGAAGCAGTGTGCTACTTTTAAAATAATCTTGAAACCACATCTTGTTAAAGATTAAATTGCATCTGAAGGAAGACGGCATGAGAGGCAACATATTGTATCCCCCTTCACTTCCCCAAGATATAGGCTTTTAGCTCAATGGACTACAGGCTTTGTAATTAGCAGCAAGGCGATTAGATTGTCCATGTTTCTGGGAGTAATTTGTGCACTAATTGTTTGATCATTTAATTGCTATTGCTTACTGCAACTGAGGAGAGGTAGTGAACCCTTTTGCAAGAGCTCCTGGAGGTTCCTTAGAAGTTGCATGTACTTCACTACATCCCCTATTATCAGGAGGGTAATATACATTTAAACATTTCAAGGGCCAAACTGCAAAGGAAAGTCTCTAAATAGCAAGCAGAAAGAATTCTGTAAATTGCAAGTGGCAATTAACATGATTAACTACATATTCTGTAGTTGCAGTAGTGCAGGTTCCAAACGATAGCTTTATGAATGAAGGGCAGAAGGGAAATCTAAAGAACAAAAAATTTTTATATTATTTGGGAAGGTGATGTGTATAAGGGGCAATTACTGTTGAGTAGACTTTGTATCCAGGAACAGATCTTCCAGCACTGTTAAAATGGTTGTAGTTCCTTTGACTTCATTTATCACTGATGAATAATCATCATAACATAACTGAATGATAGACCAGGTGACCGTGCACAGTGGAATTCACAAAAGCAAATTACTCATGCTGTGGTTTCTGCAGTTTCTCACAGATATTGCTGCTTTGACATGCTGTACTTTATACTTCAGGGCTGATAGATATGTCTGCTGCTTGCTAAGAGGGAGTTTTTATTTGCTTTTGCTATTTTATTTATCTGAAGGAAGTCTTGCCTTAGGGTGTTCTGAGGTGGAGGCTTTTCCAAGTGAAAATGTCTTCAAGATGAGAAGAGGTAGTAAGCTATACAACTTGAAGATATGGCCCAGGAAGTGAGGAGGAGATGTAGGAGGAAGGTGGAAATGAGAGATCAGCAGAAGCATCAGCCTCCTGTGAGACTAGGCAACCTCTGTCTGCATTGGATGTCCAGAGAGAGCAGGACAATGTTTCATCTCCCGTGGAGTGGGCACTGACTACCACAGCATGTGTTGTCCGTGCACAAGGAGTACCACAGAAATGCCCACAAACTAGGGATTCCTTATTATTTTTTTCCTCCTGAAATGCTTCAACATTTGCTGCAACCCTGCAGCTGGTAGCAGCCCAGCTTGTGGCCTTCAGTACTGATCAGCTAGCAAATATCTATTAAACATGTGAAAGGGACAAGAAGGAGAAATACATCCTCACAGATAACTCCTTTCCAACAACATGTCTCTCCCAGAACCAGAGATCTGATGGTCAACAGTGTCTCTGCTCAAGGGCTCCCTGGTCCTTCCTTGGAGGATGGGGACCTTCCCATTGTCCCCAGTGCTGGTGACAGTGAAGACGAGATGTTGCTGCCCTAATAAGACCTGACAAATGGGCAATTGGGCTGTGGCTTAGGGAATTTAACGGTTAATTTCCATAGTGCTGTGTTAGGGCAAAGGGCAGGAAGAAGTAATTCTGCTGCAGAGCAGCAATGGGGATGCCTTTCCATCTGAAAGGCGCTGGTGAAGCTGGGAAGATTGAGTTAACTAGGATTTCTGTGTCGGCACCCAAGACCTTTTATAAACAGACTGTATGATCTAAATACCATGTGACTATTTCCCATAACTGCAATCTGGTATCAAATTCAGAGTGGGCCATGCCATATTATATTTGGTTGGTGCACGCACTCCGCTGTGTGAGAGAGGCTACTATGCCTGTAAAGGAAGTTAGTTCAGACAGAAAAACTGTGTGCCTGTATACTGGAGAACAAGTCTGCTCCATGAGCAGAGGTTTAGCCCTGTAGTAGCTGATATGTCAGTAATAGCTGTTTGAAAAAATAGTTTTGCACAGCATTTGGCAGTTTTGGCTGAAAACCTTGAACTAAAAGGGGCTTGTGAGTAAAAGAAAAAGCCTTCGTGCCCTTAATGAAGCTTCTTTTAGGGTTTATAGGCTTTGTGAAGAGAAGCCATCTTTGCAGAAAAATAACATTTTGGATGATTTATGGAGAAAAAGGGAACTGAAAATGATTTTTTGTCAAATGTTTGCAGGTTTTAAGATTGTGTATCCAAATATATATGTATCTCCTTCCTTTAAAAAAAAAAAAAGCAATTACATTTGTTTTTTATGTATGGGTCTAAAACCAGAATGAATGGGCTGAACAGTAATTGTTAAATATGTTTTATTCAAAATAGTTTTTGATGTTCCAATGTCTGTGAAATATCTCTATTACTTTGAACATCAACAAATGATCAAACATTTTCTCAATTGGATATAGTATATTTGTATATGTATTTTGCCCATTGTGGAAGACAGAACTATGTGTAACCATGAAGTAACTCAGTATATTTGTGAAATACCGAGTACTCAGGTTTCTGGCAGTAGGTACTTCTATGTACGTGGAAGTATCTATTTTTATGCTACCTGTGTGTGTATGAAATGATCAGTAGAACATACTTGCTGTAAAGAGCAATGACTATAAGGGTGGTAGGTGTTTTGTTCAGTAAGTACTTTCTACTTAAGTGACCAAAGGTTTTTTTAATTTGCCTATAATTAAACCTGCTGCAAACATACAGAAGTGGGAAAGTGGATTCTATGTATTCATTTGAGGTTCTTGCAACTTGTAAGAAGTCGTGTTGGCAAGCTACTTGTAATTAGGAGAAACACAATGTGAGTATTTTTAGCATGCAGCTGGAGGATTCCTGCCACCCTTTGAGACAGGACTAACAGCTACTTGTCTTCTGAATCTGACAACTAGGCAAGTACTAACAGCTACGCAGTGACATTTGGAGATGGGCTGAATAAGCAAGTGATCCCATAAAAGGGAGGGTGAACAAGAGAAGGAAAACTGATGTCCTCAACTGGAAGATTGTACTGTGAATAGAAAAGCCTTTTATGAAGAGCAAGCCCAATAAATTAATTTCTTATACTTTGTAGGAATTCGTAATTCATTATCTTAATCTTGCTGTGTTTTAACTTAAAATACTGCTATTTGTCATTTCTGTTGATAACGTGTTAAACATAGGTTTCTGCTAAGAATTAGCATTGAGCTATGACAAGCCTCTCTCTTTGGGATGTGGGTCCTAATTTCTTTGTACTGTAATGCAGGATTGCTGCAGATTCACTACAAACTGCTACTTTCTTGAAATAAGAAATTGGACTTGCAAAATTTGCCTTGGTTTTGTTTGAGATTAAAAAAACCCAAAACCCCACAACCCAAACCTGTCACCTCCAATATTTCATTATCTTAACAGTATGAATATTAAGCAATTTCCACATTTAGTTGCCATTGAGTAGCTCTAGTCACGCAGTGAGTAGAGAGGCTGATGTGTGTGTGGTAGTGGATGGCTCTCCTTTTGCATAGGGGAGGCTCAACTCAGGAGTCCAAACACATCTTGTTTCCTTGTGCTCAGCATCACTTATTACATATAGATATGTGCCCTGAAAGCAAATTCTGCCAGAGTAGAGCATGTCTACCTGGTGATGTTGTTTGTGCAGCTGGTGGGTCCTGTTCTCAGAACTGGACAATCAGGACAAAGTTGCCATTTGGCCAGCTCACATCCAGGTGTATTTAGCCAGGAGGAACTCAAAAATGTGAATAGTTCCATGCACGTATCTGGCTCCCTTGTCGAGGTGGGCTCCAGCTGGCTTTACTGGGGGCTCTTTCCCTGGAGCACACAAGGACACGCTGGCCCCATTTCTTTAACCTTTTATGTGGCTGGGAGAGGTTTGTTTTATTTCCTTTTTGCTTCTAATCAGGAGTTCATTTAACCCTGGCTGATACACATCCATGGAGCAAACCCAATGGAAATTGGCATTTCCCCCTTCATAAGGTTAAAATAACAAAGTTTAATGCACCATGTTGTATTATCTGTTTCCCTCGCTATTTTTATGATTTCACAGTGTTTTAATAAAAGGGCTGTTTTCAGATAAGAGCCAAGGATTATGACAGCCCCACTGGCAGCCATTTGAGCTGCTAGTCCTATGTGGGTCTCCACCAGGAGGCAAATATTTGGAGACAGAGGTGGGAGGTTACACCCCTGCCCCTGGGACATCTTTCCTGAAAAAAGACCCAACAAAACAACAACCAAACAAAAAAAAATCATTCCATGATAGCTCTCTCACTCCCAAAGGTGCTGAGGAAATACCTGGGTATTGCAGAGTTCTTGGTCAGTCTGGGTGGAAAAAAAATCCAACCCCCTGTGTTCTGGATGAAGGCCAGCAGCCAGGGGAAGCCAGCAGCTCCTGCCTGGCTCAGAAGCTGCGTCCTCTCAGGGCTTTCTTTTCTCACTCAGTTTTTGAGGCCCTTTTCCATCATTTTTAAGTAATCCTAATAATATTAGCTGTGTATCTAATGATGCACTGGTATTGTCTTCTCCTGGATGGCTCCCCACTGCCTGGGTGCAGGGATTGGGATGCTCCTAAAAGCTGCTGGTTTTGGGAAGCTTCACAAGTGCTACTGCACAGGTATTCCTGTCTCCTTCACAGAATCATAGAATAGTTAGGGTTGAAAGGGACCTTAAGATCATCTAGTTCCAACCCCCTCCTTAACTTGGTTCCCTTCATTTGATGGCATAGGAAAAATAAACCACATTGTTTGACAACAGTTTCACAGAGGGAATAAGACCCTTTGGAGCATAGATGAGGAAAATGCAGTAGTCACTTTGTTGTAAACACCAAGCCAGCTGAAGGTAGAAAAAACATGAAGCATCTGGAGCTCCTTGCCTTTCCTGAGATATGTGGAAAGTGATGCAGACTTCTGGCTTGCACAAAAGGTGCATTTTTGAAGGGTGTGAGCCTGTGTTAGAGTGTGGATTTGGGATACCCATCGCTGCTCCCTTGGACAGCCCAGCGGGTCTTCAGCAGTGCTGTTTCCTTTCTTCCTGGTCTAACTCTGCAATTTTCCAGTATTCTCTAAAAGAAGCTGTTAAATCCTGTTGCAGCGCAGTCTCTAATGACTTTATCAGTGCCCTACTGAGGTTTTTGCAAACCAGTCACTGACCAGTTAAATTGTAAATGGTGACAAACCATTCTGCTATTCGCCTCTGCTCCCTTTTGCAGCTGTCTGGCCAGGGGAGGGTTTGCCCAAGTCCCTTTCCTAGGCAGTTACAAGGATGTCACTGAAGCTGAACCAAAGTAACCCCACTGCTACCTGCCCCTGCAGGAGGGCAGCTGGAGCTTCATGGGATCATCATGGGTTTGGTGAGGTTAGGTTGCTGGGGGCTAAGGTGGTGGCCACCTTGTGGGTTTGCTCTGCTCACCCCTCTTCTCTGCTATTGCCAGGTGTGTTTCTCCAGCCACCGCATGAGTTCGTTCTCCCCCAACGATGGCCTCGCAGCCCACACTGACATGGGTGCTGCTGCTCAGCCTGCTGGCCAGCTGCCTGCCAGCCGTGCAGCCCAGGGACTTCACCGTGAAGGACATTGTCTACCTCCACCCTTCCAGTAAGCCACCTTTGCGCAGGCTGCAAAGCCACAGGCAGCCATGGCATGGGGGTAAGGATGAGGGCAAATGTGTTTTAAGGCAGCAGAAACATCAGGGTTGAGCTGGGAGCTGAGCAAAGATTAAACAAACATCCCCAGTACTCGTAAAACCAAGCAGATGTACAACCAGACCATTGCAACAGGCAGTTGCAGAGCATGTTGGGAGTTTCTTGTTTACTATTTTCTGTTCCTCAGTAGTCTCTCTGGCCATGAGACCAAACTCCATGCCACACAGTTTGCCCAAGCACATCAATAGCAGCAACCAAGGGGCAAAATTTGACTATTAGCAACTATGGCACTAACTGCTCCTGACTATTTCAGTAAGCCCCTGAAGCAATGCTATAGAAAAGTTATGCATCTTTTCTTTTTACTAGTCTGTTCACTTTATTGGATACAAAGTTATTTAATTCTACAAAAAGAAAGCACTTGCTGAGCTGTATCTGCCATCTGCTCCCAGAAAAACCTCATCACCTTTCTGGATTCAGCTGAAAATTTATATTCTATACAAGATGAAATTCCTGGTTTATGCCATAACTGTGACCTGTTAGACGTCCAGGGTGACATGGGTGAACTTACTTAGTGGTGTTGTGTTGACCCACCCCAAGCTATTGCTTGAGGGCAGCACCAGCCCAACCAGGGATGCTCCCAGGTGATTTGGTGGTCCCTACCCAGAGAAGCCTAGGGACACGAGCAGTAAATGCCTCTTGCTTCATCTGTCATACCTGAATGGGGTCTGGCCCAGAACTTCTCAGCAAGGGAAGGAGGTAAAGGGGAGGGAGAGGCAAGATGTGGTCCACAGGGCTGTGGATGTTCAGCTTATATCATCTCATGCAGATAAATGTGACTGTTCACAATTCAGATTCTGAGAAGGTGGCAGCATCTTGAAGATGTATTGAATGTGCTACAGAAACCCTGCCAGGAGATCACTTAAGAAGTTACAGTCTTTGTTTGGTGAGATAATAGGATAGAGTCTCCTGTTAAAAACTGGAGGTTCAGCTGCTCCTTTGGGGACATCGGCCGGTCTTCAAAAGGGGTAGCTCATTTTCTCAGTGGGACAGTTTCCAGAAGTATTTTAATCCATCTGATAATTTGTTATCAGGACTGATAAAGTAGCTGTATTGGATGTGAGCTCTGATACCAAGAGCATAAATATTCCTTATTCACATTAACTCCCTTTGAAGTCTGCAGTAGGCACTTCTGCTAGGTAAACAGGGCTGAACTGAGTCCTTATTGTGCTTGTATGTGCCTTTCCTGCATTGCTATTAGTGATAGGATTTTTATAAATCAGGACCAATCTGATGAAGTTGAAAGGTATACTTGCAGAAAGATATGTCTAAAGAGAACAAATGCTGCTATGTGCCTCTGAAAAGCATAGTAGAACCAGATTAATTGGCTCACTTTAACTGCATATTGTCTATTCCTTTCAGCCACACCATATCCTCATGGATTTAAGTGTTTCACCTGTGAAAAGGCAGCGGATAATTATGAATGCAACCGATGGGCTCCAGATGTCTATTGTCCAAGAGGTAACTAGCTACATGCTTCTGTTTAACTTAAACCCACCTTACAACAACCTTTTGCTGTCCTCATTACGGGACAGCACTGAGCCCCCATTATTCTTTGAGCATACTTGGATGCTGGTGATTGCTATTCCTGCTTGTAAGCCATCTCAACAAGAAAGATGTGTAAACGATATGGGTAATCCTTTAAGCTTTTCTGTCTCTTTGCGATGGATGAAGTTTAGGACTTTCATCTATTCCTCATACTCCTCTAGCTCAGCTGGAAATTAAATCAGGCTTACTTTTATTTAAGGGTTGTATTTCTCTTACTGTTGTGAGTGTGGGACTTGTTCTTGCATTGTTTGCTTCCCCACCCTAGGGCATAAGCTGCCTCTTGTCTCCTGGCATCGAGGTATTTTTTCAGTATCTTGGGCTCATAACTCTGGAGTTGGAAGTTGGGAGCTGCTCAGGAAGGGCTTTGGCATAGAGGCACACAAATAGCAGATCCAGGTATCAGGGAGATCCCTGGATCTCCCCTTCCCTTACACTTCTCTTTTTAAGATACTCATTAGGCATTAAGATTGCCCACAGCTGCTGCTGAAGCCCATTCATTTGGGTTGGACATGGTGTGTGTCCTCACCAGGGTGGGTACATACAGGAGGCAGCTGAATTCACATGGGCAGAGGGATGCTGCCAGGGCTCATTGCTCCTCTAGTGCTTTCCCTGGGCTTGGCAGCCCTGTTCAGCACCTATCCAGGATGTCTGTGGTCTGTTGTGAGACATTACAAGTGCTCTCAGAAAATATTTGTTTTGGAAGGGGACAGACAGTGACCTGTGCTGCGGGGACAAACCAGTTGTGTTTGCAGCCTTTGTCAGAGCACCTTATCTGTTTGAGAATTTATTTGCTTTGAGCTGAAATCAGAGCAACATCAATAACAATGAAAGAGATCAGCCTAGCTGGCATCAGATGAGACCAACAGTCACGGATACTGCCTGTTTTGACAGGAGTGGATGGTATTTGAACCTTAGCCTGTAGACCACTGTGCAAGAGAGGCCCAACTCTGAGGTCTACCTTAATATAGCCAGCAGAAATGACCTGATCAGAAAAAGTTCTAATCTGGGAAGTTAGCATATAGTGGCTGCTTAGGGGAGGGGAAAGCCATGCTTCAGTGTGTTTGAAACTCATCAGCTGCATTCATCCAGACCAGAACTGCTAGTTATGGTCATCTGCCCTTCTACCTGCTGGTACAAACACTCACTGTATGTCCATGAAGCAGGATGGGGTTTTATCTGTGAAGAGGAGCTAGCTGGAGATCTGAGTCTGTCTTAAATCTTCAGCACAGAAGACTTAATTCCTTAAACTGGAGGGATCTGGTAATGTTTTACTCAGGCACAGCACGTTAGTAACCAGGCTGCCTGACAGTGTGTGCTTCAGGGCTGGAGAATGGCTCTGCCTGTGGCATGGACCCACAGCCCCTCACTTTTGGGTTAGAGCAGAGACCCCCTGGGGAAGGTGGTGTTACTGTGTCAGAGGAGCAGGGACTTGGGGAGAGGGGATGGGCACTATGGCTTAAAGGCTGTGTCCTTATTCTGTTGCAGCAGAAGTGAAGAGAAGCAAAACTGATACTGTCATTGCTCCCCACTCCCCACTCCAGCAATCAGCTGTTGCTTTGGGATGCCTCATCACCAACAGCTTTTGTTGATATTGCTTAGCTTTACATCCAATACACTTCTACATCAGAAAGCTTTTATTAAAGAATCTTTTTAATTTCATTACTTTAATTTTCAAATGTAATTTTGAGTTTGTGTAAGGAATCCGCAAAATGTAAGCTTAGGTTTGAGGCATGACTGAGGTCATCTGCTCAGGTAATTACCTTGTCTCTGGGAGTCAGAGGTATACACTATGCTTTGGTGGAGAAAATGAGAAAACTCTGTCCAGCTGCTGTTATTTTTGAAAAAGACAGAATGCTGTGAAAACCAAAATATTTTCATTAACTATAATGTAGGACTTACGGGGAACTGCATTTCATTTACAATAAAACTTGTTATAATGGAGAGTGGATACATCAATCCTGCTTTCAACACAGATTAGAAAAAAGGATTTCCTAGAAAGGAGACCTTCTGCTGTGCATGAACCTTGGTTTCTGTTATTATTAGCTTCAGCTCAAGAAGAAACTGTGCTAGTGATCTAATTTGAATGGAAATACTGCACTTGGAAAACTCTCAGTGCTCTGTTTTTGGATGGCCTATGAGCAGGCTGACAACTTGTGAAGGGGATGGTGGCCACAGCTGCTGAGGTGGTGTTTCAGTGTTGTTAGAGGCTTTGGTTTGGGAAGCAGGCTCTCAAAAGTCAATGTGTGACCCTGGGCCCTTTGAAATACCAGATTTGGTGTTTCCCTTCACAGTTTAAAGCAGAGAGGTCGAACTTTTCCTACTGGAGACATGTACCAACCTTGCTGAGTCTCAACATGTGCAGCTGGTTTCTTAAATTTAGCCTGGATGTTGGGCTGCACCATGACTTCTGGTTTCAGTAGCTGGAGTCTTTCTTTGTGCTCCCTCTTAAGGGTACAGGAGGGTGCTCATGAGGTGGACACCCTGGAGAGCATGTGTTTTAGCTGTTGGATGATGCTGCTGTGGGTCAGCATTGCTCAGGTTGAGACTAAGGTGGTCTGTTGTTAATAGACGTTTGGAGAAACCTCGCTGTCTTTGTAAGACAGTCCTCCTGGATGAAGGAAAAATGCAAAAGCAGAAGTGACAGTGTCACATGGGTGGTCAGTATAAATCAGCCCTGAAATGTCCCAAATAATCTCATAGAGCAATGACCTCATTTTCAAATGCTTTTGTAATGGAATGTGTTACTGGACAGGTAAATATTGTACCACAGCTAGCCTGGCTCTCAAATGCCTTTAAAGATGCTCTAGCACTGCAAAGTCTAGGAAACAAAAATCCATGCTTGTTTGGTACGATACCAATGAGACCCATCCTTACAGTGTGGCTGTACTGCTGCCTAGCTTGGACATCACATTACTTAGAAGCATCAACTTTCATGTTGCAATGCTTTATTTTAACTGCTGTAAACATCTCTTATTTCTGGTAAAATTATTATGGTGTTGGGCCTGTGTTCTTCACAGGCTCAGCTTGGAGTTCCTCCTCCATCACTCTGGCAGGCAGCCTCCCTATCCACAGGGTGGTTGTTATGGGTTAGATGTGATGATATTCCCCAGCTCTGCTTTGCTCTGGGCTCTCCCACAGCTCTCTGGCCCCATGTTTTTCATAGTGCCTGTCCTGAGAAGAGAGGCAGGCCAGAACACAGTGAAAAAGTTACTATTAATTTAAGTGAGTGGATTTTTTTTTGCTTGTTGTGGACTTATTCTGTAGCTGCAGCCCTGCAGCCGTCAATGACGGCTGTGCAAGGAGAAGCATGTGGGGAAAATACATTTCTCAAAGATGATTGCAAAATGTTTTCTGAAAATGCGCTTGGAAGAAAGACTGAAACAGCCTTAAAAGAGTTATGGGGTGCTAGAAACTTTATTTGTTCCATCTGGGACCTGTCAAGAGCAAGCTTCACTTCACAGACAGAGCCATTGCTGGAGAAATAAAGCTCCTGTGATTCATGTATGGCTTTGCTGGGGAATGGCACTTCCAGGCAAGTCCTGGGAGAAGCTCAAAGCTTCTGCTTGAGCAGAGTGCACTGCTTCCCTTAGGGTAAGACTGTGAGCTTCACCCCTTGGGGTGGGAGAGCCTGGAAAATGCATTACAAGCTGTGTGTTGCAGCCCTGGCTGGTCTGATAGAAGACAGCATGCTGAGAATATCCAGCCTCTGTTGATAAGCTAAGTCTGTTTGCTGTGGATATTGCACTTGAATTAAGAGCAGGTCAAAGATATGACAGATGTCTGAGGGGTTTTATTGTCTAATGGATAGCATGTTCAGTTGGCAATTGCGCTCTGCTGTTGCCGAATGCCTAAAACATGTGAAGTATGCAGGTCTTTGCCCATTGGAGACAAGGGCTGAACAGGAATGTTCACTTTAAATTAAATACACCTCTTTCCCTCTCCTCCACTTCCCTCCCCCCACCATGAAAGCAACAATTTAATTAATAATAAGGTTGAATAACAAAAAGAAGGTTGTAATTTAGAGAAGAAATATATAATGACATGTTTCCTGTGTTGGAAATCCAGTGTTTTCTTCTTGGAGTGCTAGGAAGCAGAACAGCACCTTCAACTTTCCTTTTATGACTCAAGCAGGAAATAAACCTAAATTCCTTTATGCCTGAGGATAACCACAGGATTTGTCAAATATTCTGCTTTGAATTTTCTATGTGTTTTACAAGTGTTGCTAGAAAAGTAGCTTAAAAAGGGAGAAGAATGGTCTCCCTTGGGGATGAAGGAGCCCACAGGAGAAACATGTGGAACATGCGATAGGAGTACTAGGGGGACAGTCCATTTCATGCTGTTTTTTCCAGAGACTGGGAAAGTGAGAAATACATAAATCCTGTCAACTTTTCTGATGGTATTTTATAGATAGTAAACTGAAGGACAGAGAGGTTCAAGGATCTCCTCCAGGATCTGCAAGAGCTGTGGGAGAGTCGAGATCAGACTGTGAGCAGCAAGAACAGCTTGCATAGGCTGTTAGGATATAGGGAAAGGTGTCACCAATGTGTAATGCTTTAGGTAGTTCTACAGAGTTAATCGTTATGCATGAAGCTTGGAAAAAATTAAGCCTATATAAAGAGGTGTGAATGTTTGGGTTTTTTTTAAAGACAATTCCTCTAAAACTGACAGTGCAGAAGATTAGGGGTGTTTATAGGAACTTCCCGCTGTGACTTGATTATCCAACATGCACACATTTCTTTATCTGTCACACAGAGGCCCACATTAGAACTGGGAACAAATCTCTGTTCCAGAGTGCTTTGAAGCCTCACACTTGCACTAGCGCTTGGGGTGGGGGTGTGTGCTTATGTATTTTAATAAATATATCAAAATTATCTTTTCTTTTTAAACCCCAAGATTTGGAAAAAAAAAAAAATCTAAGACTTCTTTCCTGTATCTTCCTATTTGTAGACTGTCACGAATCTTAATTTTGATGGATAAACACATTTTTTCTGTCTTTCTAGGTACAAGATACTGCTTTAGCCAACACATGATGAAAGTTACTGGGGAGAGTGTATCTGTCACCAAACGCTGTGTACCATTAGAGGACTGTCTGTATACAGGATGCACATATGTAAGGCATGAAGGATACAAGGTATAGGATAAAACTTTCCCTTTTTTAAATATGAAAATTGGGTAGAATACTTCTGGCCTCCACCAGAAGTCTGACTGGTTCGGTGGGTAAATCAGCATTGTCAAATATTTCTGGTCTTAATGAGCTCCAGCTCATTTCCATTTGTTACAGAAACAAAGGAATAACCTCTCTCAGAACAAAAGAATAAGCTCTTTAAATAACTCTCCTGCCAGTAGTTCAGGGCAGCAAACCACTCCCTTCTGCTGAGGAGGGCTTTGCCTGCAGAACTGCATCATGTTTTGGCCCCTCTGCTCTGCTACTGATTCCCACAGACAATCCTGTGGGCTTCTTACTGAAATGGGTTGGGGAAAGCCCCAAACCTTCAGAGCAGACGCTTTATATCTGAATCAAACAGTTATTTATTAAAGATTCTTCAGAAGGTCACTAGCTAACTGCTCTGAATTTCTCCAACAGGTTAAAATAAGAGAGCTTTTTCAGCTGAGGCACACTGCAGCCTCATCACCATGTCACCCCTACATGAATAAATACTGGTTATATCTTTTAATTATGGCTTGTGAGCTCTATGTCTTTACTGTGAGGGTGGTGAGGCGCTGGCACAGGTTGCCCAGAGGAGCTGTGGCTGCCCCATCCCTGGCAGTGTTCAAGGCCAGGCTGGACAGGGCTTGAAGCAACCTGGTCTGGTGGAAGATGCTCCTACCCATGGCAAGGAGGTTTTAACTAGATGGTCTTTAAGACCCATTTTAACCCAGATCATTCTGTGGTTCTGTGATTCTACCAAACAATGTTATCTTTTTGTCAGTTTAGCTTATTTGATGTAGAAAAGAAAATAATCTCTTTGGAATGTGTCCTGCTTGTACCAGCTAATGTACTGTTCTTGTACAGATGGAATTGTTCTCCAAGCAGATGGATTAAGTAGATGGAGGAAAGAAGCAGAGGTGGTGGTGGAATCAGACTGGTCACTGTGCTTCTTTGCAAATATTTATTATTTCCCTATGTCTTTATTCAGGGTATTGGTATTTTTCATATAGCCAAGTTATAACCAGGTTTCTTTCAGATCTGCACCTCCTGCTGCGAAGGAAGCATCTGCAACTTGCCCCTACCAAGAAACACAACAGATGCTGTATTTACAACCCTCTCCCCCCTCAACAAAACACAGAGACTTTCACATCCTGCCATGCTGACAGCAGCATGTCTTTGGCTGGGGTTTATCTCACAGCACTGGGTTGTGCTGCCGGGTCCAGGCAGCTGAGCTGCGCGAGACCATCGGCGTGAACATTCATCCTCTCCCTACAGAGCCTGTGGTTTGGAGTTGTCTTTGGAACTACTTTTCCTCCTGATTTCTTGCTAACCATGAACTAGCAAGCCTGGAATCTAGATGTATTTGAAGGGTACACCCCACCTCCACTTCTCAACTGTTTTCTGAAGAAACTCATGCAAGATGTTCCCACAACCCATGGCCAAGATGGATGCATACACTTTTCTTAATATCTATCTTTAAACGTACTATATTGCCAATAGTATCAACACTTACTCATTTGAAACGTTCTTATTATAGTTTGTCAGAGCACTAACTCTGGTGTCTCAATTAACCTCTTCTGAGAACCTACAGTAAATAATACACAGTCAGTGTATGTCTTTGCAGTATCCCTGTACCTCTTGCTCTTCTCTGAGCAGGCAGGAATTTGTAGCAAGGCAGCAGTAGCTCCCAAGGGAGCAGCAGCAGCTTGGATCAGGCCAGCACCATTCACAGACGCTTCCTCTGAGTTTGTCTGCCAAGAAGCCTGGAGAGTCACCCCTACAACAGCACACACTGGGATGTGCAGAAAATCACTGCTGCTTATAAACTGAACTGGAGAAACTCTAAAACCTCTGTTTCTGAGGCATGGTTAGAGGGGAGGAGGGTGTGTGGCCCCTGACCTTCAATTGCAAGGAGGTAAGGTTATGGCGAGCTGGTGGGTGGCCCAGTTAAGGTGCTGGTGCCTACCAAGCCAAAGGGTTCTCAGTGTTCTGGGGCTTTATATATTCTGGCATCACTAGATACAGCTGTATTTTGGTGACCTGTGTTGCTTGTTTTGCTCAGAAATCATCTATGCAATATTTATTTTTGTATGTCGAGTAGGATTTTAAGTGTTTAAAAGATTCTTAACAACTATATTTACAGGTAAAATGGTTGTTTTTCAAGTAAGCCAGCCTGTAATATATAAATTATCATATAAATATATATATATAAGTTCTTAATTCTTAAAAGTCAACTTTGTTTGCAAGGTCAGTAGCAAAAGCAGGTTGTCACGGACTTGCTTTAAAATTAAACCAAACTCTTTTGTAATTTTTTTTTCCTTTTTTTATCTATAGTCATAAATTGTTCTTTTAGGAGCTAACTCTTTGCTACTTGTGCTCCAATGTAACTTGTGCTTTATCAAGTTACAGTACTGTTATGCTCTGAAGCCCTTTTTTTTTGAGAGTTATACAGTGAAAGGCAGGTGAAGGAAGGCAACGCTGGAATGCAAATGCTTTGTAAAGGGCTCCTAGAGAGCACAGGCAAGCCCTCATCTACCAGCGTGTGCATTGCATACCAGTAACAGTGAGAAGTCTGCAGAGCTTAGCACGCAAGGTACTCTCCTGAGCTTTGTGGCCTATAGACTGAACCTTGCTTCTACTCCCAGGGAGTTTTACTGGAGGCAAAGGAGGAGGAGGAGGACCAAGAGCAGCACTCCCTCCCAGTTTAGTTTCAGATGATTTCTCTGGGGAAGGAAAGCAGGCTGGAAGCCTTGGTGCATTTTGCTGGGCAATGTCTTTTAAAGATGTATGTGTACATCATAATGAAAACTGACTTTGAACATGGTTTCTTTCCTTTTGTTTAACTTTATATATAAACCTAGCCTCTTTGAGGGAAGGATGGCTGACCTCGTTCACAGACAAACCTTGTGTTTTGCTGTCCTTTCTGTGAATTGCTCACAGATCTGTGGGTTGTTGCAATCTGTTATTTTAAGCAAGTTAGACCTCTCTGGGGAGATCCCCAGGAAAATCAACCCTGCCTCCCTCTTCTGCAAGCTCACTCGGTCAGAGCTCTGTGCCGTACTTACAGGTTGGGGGAGAATGAGCTGGAGGGGGTTATGACTTCTCTGACAGCAATTTAAATATTTTTTATTATTGCCCTGCAAAATAGATGAGTTTAAGCCTGGAAAGACCTCATTTAGGGGTTCAGCTGCTCTCCTGAGCTGGGGTTTAAACAGGTTTTCTGCATTGAGTGAGCATTTTGGCAGCACTCCCCTGTTGGAGCTGGGCTGGATCCAAAAGACATGCTTTGAGAAGACATGTTGGAAAGCCAGCATGATGAGGAAGCATGAGAAATCTGGGATTACCCATGAACAACACCTTGCTTACCTTTTCAACCAAGGCAGGCTGAAGGCTCGGGCCATGTTGCACATGGGCAGCAGTAGCACCTTGTGGGAAGCTCCCCACCATCCTCAGGACTACACTAGTGATGGCAGCTCAGCTGGACATTTTAGGGTTTTACATTTTTACTTTGGGCCTTGCAAATGCTTTTAGGAGTGAGTCCCTCAGTGAGATACCTAACCAGCAGCAAGAGGCAGATGTTACCCCTGACCTCAGTTGGCTGCCTTGGTCAATAGCATAGGCAGGTTTCTGGCTGTGCTGTACATTGTCTCCCCTATTTCACATACATTTTGCAGTCTCACTGTTAGCCAATCAGCCTAACCAGTGGCACAGTAACTCTGAGCTAGATACATATGACCATGCAGGATGAGCTGCAGGAATACCCGGATTTCTTCATAAAATACTGGGACTTTTAGGACCACTACCACCACATTAAAGGTGTGGTGCCTGCAGTGAGGTGATAAGGGCTCCAGTGCTAGCTGGCTCCCCACATGCACTAGCAGACAGGATCTTTGTGCTGTGTTTAGGTGTACTTCAGACAGACCAGACACCTTTTCTGGGTACCTTTCAGTACTCTCTACCCACAAACAGTGGGTTACCACTGATCAAATGTAGTTATCAGTGTTGTAGGGGAGTGAAACCAAGGCAGCTACTTCTATTCCCTTTGTAGTCAGTCAGTGAAGGATTGGACTGATTCACTGTATGCTAAGGTGGTGGTTGAATTGTCTCAGGGACATGATGGATGTGCCTAGGAAAACTAGTTTGGTTATAAATACCACATCCCACCTAGGTTATCCAGCTGCCAGCCACACAGTTACACCAAGACCAGTGCTTTGCATATATCTGAGCAGGAGACGCTCCTAAGCATATTGCTGGCTTTGCTCTGACCATGACACTGCTGCAGCCAGAGAAATTCCTTGTTCTTCTGATGTGCTGGTCGGTCCCTCTCCACCATGGTCGTGCCACAGTTGTGCCCTTCAAAAGGGACCTGAGCCCTGTCCAACTGAGCTGCTACCTCCAGCTGTGGTATGAGGATTATGGACATTGAGCTTAAAAGAGTAAATTAAGGTGACTGAGAGCAAGCGAGGAACCCACTGAGAACCACCCCTGCACCAGCAGGTCAGTGTGCCCCGTCTGCCTGCAGAGCTGTTGGGGGCTTTTTAAAGCACATAAATGCTGAGCTGCACTGTATTTATTTTTAGGTTCTATATATGTGATATTGCTTTGAAATTTCTGACTTTTTAACTCTTGTAAATGCTGTATATTTGTATAAATAAATGTTTTAAATATTCAGATAACGTGTGAGGTGTCTGATAACAATGGACAATCACCATTACTAGCCTTGCTCTTCAGTGTAGTGCTACCTCCTGCTCTGGGATGCTGCTGTCTGCTCCCCTGCCCCCTTTTCCTTTCTTCCATGTCCCTCAAGGAAAAAAAAAAAAAAGCTGAGCTGTATTTAGAGCATTTCATTTCAGCTCCCCCTGTAGCTAACCTTGAGCTCCCATAGTTACTTGTTACAAACTGTTTTACACTGGGCATTTAATGAAGTCAAGGCGACTCCTGTTTAGTTTGTGACCCCAGGATCTTCCTTTCTCTTGCCTGCTCTGGGAAAGCTTTACATTTTCCATACTGAGACCCAGTGTGTTCTGGGGGTTTTCATGCAGTTATTGCTAATTTTCACTCCTGACCCCAGCGACTTGGATGTAAACAACTTCATGTAGCTAAAGAAAGGTTTCAACGTTATCTGTGGATCAGGTGCAGCAGGAGGCAGCTCACAGCATTTATACACAGCTCCAATTCCCAAGTCTTCAAGTTGAATAAATACAATTTATAGTAGTACAGTACATTGGCTTACAGCTCCTGAACTTCCCCTTAGTCCTAAACTAAGTTTCCCACTGGCTGTTTGGCATTTGGTACACCTTTGGTTTACAAACATGCTTTGAAATAAGAGGCTCTGTTATCCCATTTCAACAGGTGCCTCTGGAAATGCCAGTTGCTGCTCAGGCTTGGGACATGATGATCCTGGGTACACAGCCTTGCAGCACTTACCTAGCTTGTTGCTGCATCAGTGATTTTTCCAGCATTACAGCACAGTGAGCTGAAGGCAGATGTTAGTTAATGAACACTTTGAATTCAGTTGTTTTGCAGAAAGTAAAGCACTGCCAGTAAAACAATTAATCTTCACTGCATAGCTCTTTTCTTCCCCTTAACCACCAATAGACATAGTTTTCATCTACCCAATTCATGCAAAACACACCTAGAACCAAGGCAGACATAGCAATACTGAACCTCCCGATTGTAGCAGCAAGAACCAATTCTCCACTGCCAGGCAAAATCCAGCACAGCCCCACAAAACCCAGTGTGAATGACCTGGCCAGGCAAAGGTTTTGAAAGCATTTTCATCCTCTTAAAGAAGCTCAAGTAACCAGCAAAGGGTATACCCTCTAGTGTCTCACTAATGCATGGAGGTTCCTACATATTCCTGCTCAAGGCTGAGGAGAGGACTCTGCAACATAACTTGCTCTTTCCACCAAGAACCTGCCAACAAGTTGAACTCTGATTCTGGTGTGTGGTATCGCTATGGTGATACCACATGCAGGTAGTGGGAAAGTAAATGGAAAATGTGCTTAAAATATGTATTTTATAGAATGAATAATATCAAGCATAAATTAAGTCTCATGACCTGAAGATGCAAACCTTGGAAATGGTGATGCCCAAAGCTGCACCAATTCAGATGTTAAAAACCAAGACGGGACCCAGACCTCTGAATCAAAGCCCTTGTACACTCCACAGCATTACACTCCCTGCTGTGCACCAGAACAGGCTTCCAGTTTTTGCTATATCTTGCCAATACATGCTTTACAATGCCAGCCTCATTAGCTCATTTGATTGGTTCTTGTATCAATTTCTCTTTGCTGGGTGGGATTCCCCTTGATATTAATCCCAGTGTCCTCTCGGCTTTCTTCTTAGCCAACCATCAGCCATGCATTGCCCAGGCTGAGCTACTAACTTAATTCCTTTAGCACTGACATTATTTATTTGAAAACATTTTGAATATATCTATTTCAACTTACCTATATGCATTTATGGGCTTTAAGGTTTCTGATCCCCTTTTTAATATTTCACCAGGTCTTAGATATGTAACATTTACACATTTCATCACACAGAGCTCAACCTACAAGTCTTAGGCTACAAAAATTAGCAGGATATCTATCTATCTTCAACATGATGGACCCTATCCACAATAAAAGGAAACAAACGCAGCACAGGGCTGATGATACCAGAAAAACAAAAGGTGATACCAAGCTGTCAAAAAAACCCAACCCTCTAAGAGGCTTTCTTCACACCAAGAAGCAATCTGAGCAAGCCAGCTTCACTGACTTTTATAAACATTTCACTCCTCACCAATATAAAAGTTAAATAGCCTTCAGCTGTGCTACAGATGTTCCTATCAAGAAGACAAGCTAAACCTCAGCTTGCCAGTCCATGTGTGTCAGAAATAGCTAACCCCAACCTCCTACCCAAAAGCTCAGGTAGACACAGTAGTAAGGGGCTGCCAGCCAGGCTCTTTCTGTTGCTAGGTGCTGGAGGGAGAATATTTCAAGTAGGTAACTATTTCAAAGGGGTAACTGGTAGGTTTTCCTTGTAAAAATGTAAATAATCCTCTTGCTGTGAGGTTGTGTACCATGCAGGGCAGTATCTGGACAGATAAATAAAAGAGCTGCACCTAACACCCACAGCAGATGTCACAGGGCTGATGTTACTGATCCCATAGTTGACCCCCTGGAACGGGTATTTCTTACTGTTCACACTCATCTAATTTCTTATCAACCTAAGCACAGATAGGGTGCAAAACGTGTGCTCACACACAGCTTCTCCATAACAAAAATGGTGGGTCTGGTCACCCAAAAATGTCCCACTAACCCAAATGCTGAGTTTTCTCCAAGTGAAAATATATTCCAACAAGTTCATTTCCCATCATTTTCTATCAGTACTTACCTAGTCTCTATGGGATATCACCATGTCTCAGACACAAACCCCTCCCCAAGTCCAGCTCTCAGACTTTGTTTTCTTAAAGCTTTTCCAATCTGCCAGACACTGCAGTTTTAGCAGCAGAGATTACTTACTCAGTGAAGCGTAACACCCGGTTGCATGAAATTTCAGTCTCATAATCCTGTTAGGTTTTCCCTGTCAGACTCCACACCGATGAGACCTTTGTTTGTGCAGCAGCCTGAGCCTCACCAAAAAAAACCTTAAAGCAAGAACTGCCATTGCCAAGGTGAAGGGCTACTGTTTTAAAGGCACCACAGCAGCCGAGGGAAGAGAAAAGCCACAGTCAGTTTGCAACTACTACTTAGTCTTGTGTTTTATGCAGACCATGGTTTTGGGTGCCAGGCTCAAAGCTCTACCACCTGCCTTTGGCCTTTATCCAGGCGAGACCCCATTTTTTTTCCTTAATGGAGGATGGTTTAAGAGAAAACAAAATAAAACAGCCATTTCTTACCCTTTCTGTGGGCCTTACTGTGTAGCAGAAAACCTCATTCATTGCACTAGAATTTTGGAAAGAATAGATACTTTTCCAATTAAATTTTCATTGAGATACTTTCAGCAGGTTTTCAGAACCTTTTTTTTCAGCAGGAGCAGGGATGGAAGGGGTTCATTTTACTGACACTTTGCTCATTGACATCTCAGTGTTTTTTCAAACTCCCAGATTTCCTAGTTTGCCCCACAAAGACCAGGGCTTGGGCCCAATTGTCTTCCAAGGCTCCTTCCAACACTAAATCACTGAGTCTGCAGCAATTTTCCAGCAATCAGATCCAGCAGAAAACCTGACCAGTAAGTAAAAGCTGTCAGAGAAGGGATTATTCTAAAACTGTGGCATACCAGTGAACTTGATCTATTAGCTTTGTTTGTTTAAATCCTCTTTTATAAAGGATTTCTACATTCAAAGATAAATTTTTCAGCTTCTGACTGTGGAAGCACGTAAAACCTCTACTTGTGCAATAGCACACTAGTATCCATATATATATTCATATGCAACATACACCATACATCCGTATGTATACGTCTCTTCAAAAAACAAGGTCAGGGCGTGTGTATGGAGAAGATGATGTTAGGCACAGACCGTTGCTGAACATGCAGTCTGCAGTGAAAGGCATAGTCTACATAGCTCAGGATCCCTGCACTTCAGTGTTTAGTAGTTTTCCAACTAGAACAACTCACTGCCTGAGTAGAGGTTATTGAGCCTTTGGTTTAAAAAATGGAAAATAAAAAAAGAAAAAAGAAAAGCAAGCTGGCAAAAGCCTCAAGAGGTGTGTTGTCCTCACATCTGTAACAGATTAGCTGGAAGAGCAGTGGCCTTAGAGGACTGCAAAGATCAAACCCCACGCACCGATGGGCAAGCCCCATGTTCATTCCTGTCTCTGTGGAATATTTGGGTCATTGAATAGGACATTTCCCTTTAGTAAGGGTCAAGATGCTGGAAGAGTCAGGCCTGGACAAGCAGTACTCCACTGAGCAGTTTTAAGAAGGACATGGTCCTGTTTTGTGTTGACTATGGGGATCAGATGAGCAGGAAGGGGCAGGCACAGGGGTCCTGTCACTTGAACTCTGCAGGCACAACCAGGAGGATGTCAGCTTGTAGGGAAATCGCCTGAGCTGAAACGCATGTGCTGCTCTGGGCAGCTTTCATAAATAGCAGCATGGAGTTAGAAGACCTGGGTTTCCTTTGATTCCTACTTCAATTCCTGCTTACAAAAATTACTAACATTACTGTCTATGCTTTTGTCTTTAAATGTAGAACTTTCCTGATCTCTCCCTCCTTTCTCTTAGACTCCAAAGTACTAAGCCAGAAACAATCCTGCCCTCTCCCCTCACACCCTAATTTCCTTTTCCACCCCTCCACACTCCTGCATCTCTGGGTCTTCCCACCTTACAATTCATCACCAACCTCTGTTTTCCAATATTCTTGAAACATATGTACTTCTGGATTTAAAACACACAACACTCTCCCTTAGAGGAAACAAAGGCCTCTGGACAAAATAAAAAGAGAAACGTATCTAATTCCCACAAATAAACAAAGAAATCCTGGAAAATTACCACATTTATCTGGAGCTCATCAGCTCCACTCCAGCACTTAAGTTCTACTCAAATTAGTAAATTACTTGGTTCAAGATTTTTCAGGTTTTCTTGGGCTAAGACACTACTGTGGTGTTTCAACAACTGGAGGCCCTAGGGATGGGCAGCTCCTTGAGCAGCACCCATGTGGTCTCTGCAGCAAAATCAGCCCTCAGGAGCCCCCAGCTGGTACAAAACCACCCCAGTATTTTATTATTGCTTTAGAAATGCTCAAGTTCACTGAGCATTTTGTAGCTTCTTTTCCTGTCGCCATATCAGCTTCTCAGCAAAGACTGTAACATCTGGGTACCCTTCCTCAAACTCTTGCTGCTCAGAGGGAGAGATTTGTAGCTGCCTGCAAGCCAAACAGGAATTCAGGCAACTAAACTGGACCGCCCTCCTGGAGCTCAGACTTCCCCTCTCCCCAGTACAAGCCCAGATAAACTCCCCCAAAACCTGTAGGAGACTGATAAGATCTTTGCTATCTTGAAGACCAAGTACTCATACAGCAATTTATTCTCACAATATCCAGACCTGAAAGGCCACAAGCATCTCACAAACACAACCTACCCACATTCAAGGAGATTAAATATATATCGGATCCTCTTGGAAGAGACAGGATTAGTTCAGCAGCACCGTAAAAGAGGCCACACAGCAGAGCTGCATTCTGGGAAGAAGATGGGCAGGGCTGGGGGAACCAGCTGCAGCTCATTGAGCCCAAATTACCCATCTGCTGAAAACCTGCCTTCCCTGGTACCTGGAATGGGGCTGCTTTGGTGTCTTGCAGCAAATCCAGCTTTGCTAGGTAAAGAGTTTTTGTGTTTGAGTGTAATGTTTAGGATGCAATCATGAGCAGGCAACTTAGTCTCAGTCATATGGTTCAGACACATTAGCCTCAAACAGGTTAGAGGGTCAGACCCTGTGTATTGACAGGGC
Organism: Agapornis roseicollis; assembly: GCA_002631895.1. Lineage (NCBI taxonomy): Eukaryota > Metazoa > Chordata > Aves > Psittaciformes > Psittacidae > Agapornis > Agapornis roseicollis. The sequence continues at coordinate 154,162 of NDXB01003522.1, read as the reverse complement.
ACAGAAACCCTTTACATGGCAAAAAATTAACTTTGCATCTCTAAGCCAGACCTAAGTGGTATGTATCATCAACACTGCATGCATCCCCTGGCAATGCTCTGCTCCTGACAAAGACTGTCAGATGCTGTTATTCCCTTGGAAACAAAGAGAATTATAATAGAGCAGGACCCTATGAAGAAGCCAACACATAACTTATTCTTACAGCTCACACAAGCTGCTATTGTTGTCATCAAGCAGCTGCTGGGAGCCTCGGGGGTGTGTGTGCTTATGGGCATGCAGCTCCTGGACAACTTTCACATACAGGGAAAAGTTCCTCCATGCAAGTGCCAGCCTGCACGAAAACTTAAGAGCACAAAAAGCTCCAGCTGACCTGCTTGGAGCAGCAAGCAGAAAGCATGGCAATATTGACCTTCCTTAAAGCACTGAAGTTCCATGAGCTGTACTTTTATTTGGTGGAAATGAGAGCAAGTCTGCTGGCTTCAATGAAAGAACTTGAAACAGCTGGCCAACTGCCTCAAAAAGTTAAAACCAAAAAAAGCCCAGGTCATAGCAGTGGCAGCAATTAGTGCTCAGGTGCAGCTAAGGTCCTGATGGCTGATGGAAGCTCTTTGGCCAAGGGTTTTAATAGCAGGGTCAAAATTTCAGTGCTGCACCCCTCTAATTGCTGCTGTAAATGAAAATGTAATTTTTCAATTAGTTAGCCCTGCTGACATTATGCTTGAGGAACAAAGGTAATCACTTACAATAAACTGCAGGATTTCCACTCTCTATTAATATCTTATCTGTAGTTTCCTCTGCTGGAAATTATGACTAACCTTAATGTTCATTCCTGATATAGCAATTACATGGAAGATACTCTTTTGGACCAACCATCACATTACCTTTCCTAGGCATACCTAGTGCCTTCCGATCCAATGCTTTTTCAGGCTAAAAGAAACCCACCCAAACCATAGATTGTGTCCAGTTAGAACAATGACATACAACACTAAAGGCAGAACAATACAGCCAGACCATTAGTATATGCTTATGAGGATTCCCCCCCCCCCCCCC
>NDXB01003522.1:105981-140256 GCA_002631895.1 Agapornis roseicollis | reverse complement strand
GGAGAGGTTTAGATTGGATATAAGGAAGAAATTCTTTCCTGTTAGGGTGGTAAGATGCTTGAATGGGTTGGCCAGGGAGGTTGTGAGTGCTCCATCCCTGGCAGTGTTCAAGGTCAGACTGGATGAAGCATTGGGTGACATGGTTTAGTGTGAGGTGTCCCTGCTTATGGCAGGGGGGTTGGAACTAGATGATCTTAAGGTCCCTTCCAACCCTAACTATTCTATGATTCTATGATTCTACATAAGTTTAAAATACCCTTAAGAAGGTAGTAACAACAGCTGCCTCCTTTGGGATAGATGTAAAATGCCTTAATACAGTTTTTCTAGCTCAAACTATGCCAATTACAATCAATTCCAGCAACTTTCTCTAAGACTGGTATTAAAATGTTGGGTAATACATGATATCCTACATTAACATGCCTGTAACTGAAAGTTCTCCCCAGAGAAAACTATTACACTGAAAACACACTGCGGATAGCATTTTTGTATCAGAAGTTAATGACTGAGAACAGGAGAAAAGAACAAAAACCAACAAAACCACATAAGCCCAACAAAACCAAAACCCAAACCATAAGAAAATAAACACAGTAATAGACAAACAACAGACAATTAGCTGCAGTTTCAATACATGTTTCCACACATACCTTGCACTATGATTTCAAAGTCACTGGGATAAATCAGCTGGTACATTAAACTCAACAAGCCATGCTGTTATGCTTGTAAACATCTTTTCTTCCTAGCTATAGGATGCTTCTCATACTAAGAATATTGCTCTTTCTCAGTTCATTGTGATTTCTTCTTTACTACTTCCATTCTGTCTGGCTAAACACCACTTACATAGTCCATTCACCTATCAGGCATGCTACATCAAGAGACTATGGCTATTTTCCAAAGATCAGTTCCACTTTCTAATATTGACAGGCTTGTAAGCCCATTTACTCTGCTCAGATAAAACTAATACATGAACCTCAAGTACAGAGAGGTCAGAGAAGCTTGACATTTCTATGGCTGTTTCAAGGACTAGCACATGAGCTTCAGTAGCACTAAGTTTTTTGCAGCTTACTGCAGCAACCTATGGTTCCAGTATTCAGCTGGTGCCATCATTCAAATTGGGGTCCTCTCCTAAGAGGAGTAGCTTGACATTTTTGTTAGCTAAATGCTGTTTGTGAATTCCTGAACACCACTGGTATGGATCAGAACTGACTCATGGTGACTGCTTTATGAATACCAGTTGCAAAACCTGCCTCTACTCTTTCCAGTTTCTCCTATTTTGGACAGCAAGACATGCACTGGGCATTTTAACATACAAGTAATCTCACTAGCAAGAGGACCACACATTCAGTGCGCCTGGCTTGCACTAAATGGACTAGAAATTTTCTGTATGGCAAGTATGATCCACAAGAGCTGAAAACAGAGCCTGGTGAGTTCATGACATGCTTCTATTTTCTGAACACTTTTGCTACAATGCCACATTTATAAAAATCACTACACAGCATTTCTACACTGGAGATTTGCTAGTTGACTTCCAAAGTCAGAGCATGCCACAAACTCAGAGAGCCTGGAAAGCCAAGTCAGCAGCCAATAGTCACTCATCATTTCTTGAAACATTGCGATCAAACTAGCAATTATCAAGCTGATTACTGTCCATAATGCATTTGACTCATTACAAGCTCTGCCATCACTAACATGATTGTGAGACCAAAGGCTGAGGTACATTCATCTGTTTCTCCTGTGTGATTCAAATGGTTGTCAGAACTAAATGGGCAGATCTAAATATTGTTGAAACTATGCAAGTCCAAATCAGTTAAATGAGATAGAATCAGTAGTTTTTTCACTATTTGATAAAAGGTGTTGAGACTTGGTAAACAGCAAGTTTTGAAAGTTTTCTTTTCCCATATCCATGTGATTAAGCCACTACCCAAATGGTATTTCACTAAGCACTGCCTAGACATACAGCCAAGAACCCCATACCTTGAAATATTTTTTTCCTGAAAGGAGGTTCAGCTACATTCTATGCAATCTTTTGCTCATCCAAGTCAAGTTCACCTTTCAAGACCATCTAGAAAACCAACTGTACCTTTTTTTTCAGGATCAAGAGACATTAGTTATATTTTCTTCTAAACAAGAAATATCAGCTTCACATAGAAGCAGCCTGTTCTTACCTGAAATTCATTTATGTATTGTGCCATTACAAATTCATGCCTTTCACTTGCTGAAGGCTCTGCTAGTATATCAGGCAGACTTTTTGAAACTTGGCTTTTCTTCTGAGAAGCAGTGCCATTTAGGTGACAGTCAAAACCAATATTACCAGGCAACTGGAATCTCTGGTCCTGAGGACCAAATGGACCCATTACTTCATCTGGCCACACAGTTCTTGGACCTGCAAAAGTCAATGCTTTGCTTTAGTAATTACATATGAAAAAAAAAATGGAGAAAAAACCTTTCCCACACCAATATATGTATTTGATCACAGTCATATATAACTAAAGTAATCACAACACACAAGCCCTGATATAAAAACCACACTTCAAAATTCCCAATTTATATGGGGTGCAAAGTTCCAATAGCACACGAATTCAAAGAAAATGAATTTGCTTTTTCTTACATAAATCAGGAGGTGTAGCAGCAACATGAGGCTCATCTGAGCCAGAGGAACCTGCTGTAGAAAAAGCCTTGGGATTTACAACTCTTTTGACTAAGGAATAAAACCCTGGCAGGTAGGTGACCAATCTTGCTCTGTTACAGAGCACCTGAGAAGACAAAAACAAAATAAGTATTACATACTGCTAGCAAAAAATGTTAGTTTAAGTACAGCTTTGTGGGTCACAAGAGAAATCCTCACTCAATAATTAAATTACAGTTTTCATTACGATTAACTGTGTTTCTGTAAAATCATGTTTTAAAGTATTTTATGATTAATTCTGTATTTTACTAGTAACAGTATTTTAAGTAAAGAAAAAGCCTTGAAAACACTTATTGAAAAGCCTCCTCACGCAAGGAAAAAAAAACCTCAAAAGTTTAAATAGCACCACTGAAACCCCCCAACCTAACCTGAGTTATGGAGGGGGAATGTTTCCATTATTATTTTCATGCATGTAATTGCTTCTATGATTGTCATAATTCAATCACAGGATTGATTAGCAGAAACACTTAGAAATATTGTTAATAAAGCAAATGCTGACACCAGAGATATTTGCCTTGAAAGACAGCACAAACATTAGCCAGCCTATATTCCTACTTCTTACAAGACTGGAGGGAGACATAAATAGTATCAGTCCAGATACTTCTTGTGGCTTTCCTCACCAGAAAACAACACATCCCAACAGCTCTGAATGATACAGGGATATATGCGTATCAAAACAGGTAAGTATGGTAACTTCAGCTTCTTTCTTTTGCTCGTCCATAAATATTTAACATGAACAAAACTTGTTAGTGCAGGCAATACTATTTAGATATGCAAACTCATTGCATTCAGGTATTTATAAACAAGCATTACTGCAAACAGATCAGTATTGTCGGGAAAAAGCTGATAAGCCAGAAAGCCTTCATGAATTCTGTGATCTTGGAATATACCAGAAAACTGCTTCCTGCCACAGAGCTGTACTGTCAATATAACTTTCAGCTGCTGAAGATGATTCTCTCAGAAGCTTTCACCCCATAGCAAACTGCAAATGATTCAATGCTATCTTCCTGAGCATGCAGACATCTTGACAAGAGGGTTCCAAAGAGCTAGTAGCTCCTTGCCATGAGGTCAAAGTCTGAAGCCCAATGAGAACATCTTCAGTAGTAACATAAGCAATTGTTACTGGTTTTGTTTGTTTTTTTCTGGGGGGTGTTTTTTTGGTTGGTTGGTTTTGGGGGGGAGGGCGTTTTGTTTTGGTTTTATGTTGGGATTTTGTGTGTGTTTCATGGGGGGGTTTTTTTGTCTGTTTTTGTTTTTTGTAAAAAGAAATATCCAGAAAGTGCAATTAAACTGAAAAGCCTGACCAATTTGCTATACTTTAAAAACAGATTGACAACTTTCATGATGCATTTACACAAGTGCAACCAAAAAATAACCAATCATACACTCAAAATAGAGTTAGAAGTGCAATATTAAAAAAATTAAAGATCACCAAACTCTAGCACAAAACTATTAATACTCTTGACTACAACAGCACAAAAACATGCATCACTGGAAAATGCAAACTCCACCCACCATAGCATGTGTGCTTTCACAAAACTATTTTTCAGGTAAGGGAAAGAGATTAGTTCAAGAAACTGACACAAAGAGTATTTCCTTAAGTGCTGTATTCCTGATTCTGTAAAAGTTTGTCCATGAGCTTACCACTAAATATGTATGCAACTAGGTCACTCAAAAGACATTGAGTAAATGGTACTATTTGTCCTTTTAAGATAAACATTACTCAAAGTCTTAGGACATGAACTAGTGAGCATCAGATTCTTACATACCACCTCTGTACAAACATATAATATCTAGTAAGTTCTAACAGTATCATAGAGGCTCCAACTCACAGAGGCACATTTGATTTTCTAACTTAAATAATTACAGTTAAGGCCTTAAGCTGCTTAGTTCTAAAACACCACTGGTTTAAACAGTTCCTTTAACAACAACAAGCTGATTCCACTTAAATTTTTTTTCCTCTAATTTTCGCATAATGATTATATTACATATAAACCAGATGTAAACAATTACAGCTAACATGTAATTATAAGAAAAGAGCATTTTTTCATATAATCATGATCACTCAACATGGAGATGCTAATGTTAATTACAGATCTGTTGACTGACTCAACTATATAAATATTTACATACCTAGCATTACACAAGTGAAAAAATACAGCTGAAATCAATAAATTATTCATACCTCCGTGGCAAGACTAAACCAATAACGGGCATTTATTCTTCAGCCTCAAAGCAGCCTGGCAAACAGCAGTACTTAAACTTAACTCGTGATATTAGGAAAAAGAAAAAAAAAAAGAACAAAACCACATCGTACTTAAAGCCTAAATTCGGTTACTACCATGACTTGAAACTGGCTTCCAAAATTTAGATGAAGGATGACAGTACTACTGTTTTCTAATAAAATCTACCTTGGTTTAACTCATACTTTTATTAATGACACTTTCTCCATTCCCCCACCCCCAAAGATAACTGAAAACTTTAAAGGGAGAATAAAACGCAAGCGTTCCGCAGAACGCGGAGAACCAGTTTGCCTCACCGGCGCGGTTTCCTCTCGTACCGGGACAAGGCGCAGGGAGGGATTAGCAGCTACCCCCGTCCCGGCAGGCGGCCGAGGGGGCCGCAACGGCGCCCACGCCCAGGAGACGGGGGGGCTTGTTACTCACGTTGGCCATTGCAGACGGCGGGATACCTCTCGTCGACAGGCCCGGCTGTCCTGGAAGAGAAACGAACGCACTGGCTTCCTGGTCGCCTTTCACGATCCGACGGCGCCGGTCACCCCTCACGGCCGCCCTCCCGGTTCCCCGACAAGGCACCTCGGCGATGCCCACCCGCTGCAGACCCAGCCACCCGCAACAGGCTATGAGAAGGGAAAACAGGGGAGGGAGACGCAGCGCGAAACCGCGCACGAGGTACGAGTGGGGAGCACCGGAGGCAACGAAGCCACCGCACCTCTCACCTCTTCCTGTAAAATGGCGTCTGCCGTTGTCGCAAGACGCACCCCTGGGACGGCGTCCACCCTGCCCGTCGCCAGGCCGAGCGAGCCGATGAACCGACACCTCGATTAGCGTGCCGAGAGAGCACACAGAGACAGGCGGGGCATGTCGTTCGGCGGCCGATTGCTTGGGGCCGGAGGAGAGCAGCGGCGGCGGCTTGTCCCTGCCAGAAGCGCCGGGGGCTGTTGGCCGGCGTGTGCCAGCGGCGGCGACAGTGGCAGTTCTTCGGGGTGGGCGGGCAGGCGCGCCCGAGGCCGGTGCTTCTCCGTCTTGGCAGGGCGGAGGGCGCCTCAGAGTCGTGGTGTTACCACCAGCTCGCGGGTGCAGTACCCGCTGGGTGCACTAGGAGTCAGTCATGTAATACAATCCGGGCTACCGTTAACACACACTAGCACACACACGCACGTGCACCCACCCCGCCTCTGCTTTCTGGGGCTGAGGGAGACAATGAAGTCGAAAATGAATACAAGGGGGTTGTTACTGAGGAAAGCGTAGCGGGAGCTTTTCAGCCGCCGAAGGGCCGCCAGGCCAGGGGATTTCCTGGGAAGTCGGTGAGAGCGGGGTGGACAGGTGCCACTTCTGCGAACAGAACTGTCCCTTCTAGAGTGGCACATGGCTCCTTCAGAAAACTGTTTTACAAAATAACAGTAAAACCCTTCTTCAATGAACCAAGTGCTGTGTTCCCCCCATTTTGTTGTGGAAATGCTTCGTTTCCCCATCTTTTCTCCTCGTGCCTATTTATTGGGGTCTGTGGTGAGGTTTGCTTGCAAAGCCAGCTTTTATTTAAAATAAACTTTCCATTGTGAGCTAGATCGAGGTAATTCCCCGGGCAGAGCTCTTAATAATCTGCTAATTTATGTACTTGCTGCTACGTGAAGTTGATTAACTGCAGAAGATATTAAAGCAAATGCACGTCGTAGAATCATGGAATGGTTTGGGTTGGAAGGGACCTCAGAGATCACCTAGTTAAACGCATTGAAAGCATTCTCCTTTGTGCGGTGACAGCAGCTTGGGTCACTGTTGTACTCCACTCTACTCGCCGTCTGCCGTGATGTGCTCCAAGCTATAACTGTGGACAAGTCTTTGTTGCTCCAAGAAAAATGAACATTACAAAGCTAGCTTATGTCTGGCAATGAGCCCTACTGACTATATGGGATATTGCTGAATAGGTGGATTGATACCCACAGAATATATGTTGAATATATGCACTAAGTCAGTGTGGCTCAGTTTAAGTAACAATTCTAAAGTCACATTCCTGCATATGTGCACATGGTCCCTCTTCATTTGCAGAATTGTACTGCAATGGTTTTCCAGTATGTAGCCTGGGTTCAAATTGTTGTCCTTTTTTCTTTTTTTTAATGTCATGTGGAACATAACACATTTGTCCCCCTCTGTCCTGAAGTGTATTTGTGTGAAGAATCATTTTAGTTCCTTCTTTTTCATCTATTTGCCTTTTTCCTCATCCACTTCACACACTTTGGCCATCATGGCATATCTACCAAATCTGTGACTTCTCATATGCTCATATGCTGTGTCTTTCTAGCTTTTCTAACAAAGCTCTTTTTATCAAGTGTCGAATTCTGAGTGTGGAATAGCCTTCCACAGGCACTGTGGTGAGCAACCTCATCATCTTTGTCTTCAAGATCAGGCTTTTTTTTTTGCTTAGCACTGGTGATCACCCTCCATATCTTGCTGTCTCATAAATCTTGGCACCAGTGAAAAGGGGAAGGGAGAAAGCTTTGCGGCTATCGTAAGGCTCAGCACTGTTCTCAGGTAGCTTTTTGTTGGTTTTTCCATATTGTGATTTAATTTAGATCATGAGTTCTTTGAGGCAAAACCCTCCCTACTTGTGTATGTGGAAAGTGCTGTGCATGCTAATGCAACTATTTAAATGCTGAATTAAAAATGTCAGGGGAGAGGTGCCTAAATCCAAGTATTCTGTAAAGCTAATATAAAAGAGCTGTATTGCTGTTTGCTTCTGCAGTAGAGGGTAAATGTATAAAAGCTACATTAGAATACTAGGATTAAGACTCTTCTTTCTTTCCTCCCCCTCCTCCCCCCCCTCCCCCGCCTCCCTGTTTGTTCAAAGCAGCAATACTGGTTAAGGAAAGGGAACTTTAATCTTTTGCCATCAAAATAAAATATGGGTGTTCAGATCCCTCAGTAAATGTGCACATGGCCTTGAATTTACTTTAGTTATAAAACAGGTATTTCTGGACTTTCTTTTTTTTTTGCCTTTCTGCTGGGTTACTAGCATAAAGCAGTTCTAATGGTTTCAGTACATAATAGCTAAAAACCAGAGCAAGAAATTGGTTTTGTTGTTCATAATAATACTGAGCCCTACAATGTTCTTACTGCATTTAATAGAATTTTTGCTTTATTTTATTAGGATCAAGAGGAAATTCTTCAATCCAATTCTAAACAATATGATATATTAGATAACTATAATGTTGCAAATCTTATTTTCGGATTTTTCTGGGAGAATATTTGCCTGCTATTGCATGCTGCTCAACTATTTTATTAATTCAATGTTAGCATACTAAATTCTCATTTGCTTTTAAATGAAATATTCATGTTGAATCTCAGAACCTCAGCAAAAAAAGACTGGAGAAATTAAACTTTAACTCTTTACAGAATGTAATTTATTTCCTGTACTAGGAAAGCACTCTGGATTACATTCAGTCTCTATTGACTTGTCCTTAGGCAATCCCAATTTATCTTCTCTCCAGGGTTAGCACTTCAAGATACTCAAATCAATCACTGAGTTATCATCCCCTGAAGTTTGTGGTCTGAATTCATAAAGATTAATTTCAATAAAGTTTCTACCTCTATTCAAAGGAGACCGCAAAATCAAACGATCCAATTACAGATTTATCAAATATTAATAATGAAAATCTTCCAGATCTTTCTGATGCCAACGTTCCTCTCCCTTGGTGTCAGGAAAGTAATTAGCAGCTGGCTTTGATTAAATTCTTTCCTCAGAGATTACTTTTCTCAGTTTGGGGAAGAATGATATCTAATTCCTCATTTTAAAGTCTTTTCTGAAAAATACATGTAGGTTCATTTAACTGGACACTTTTTCTTTCCATGAAGATGGAACTAACTCAGTTTCTGTCCAGCAGCCTGCAATAATTTTAACGGTGGAACCTGAAGTGCATGACCAGCTTTTCCTGTTGTGTTACTGAAATGCTCTTTTCCCTTATCCATTGTTTTTTTGGTGGCAGTGGCTTCCCCTTGGCAGTTTGAACAAGGTGCAGCATTGGAAAGAGTCTCAGCAGCTGCAGCAACAGTAGAGCAAGAGGGATGCAAGAAGGAACTTTCTCAGTCACCACCACCACTGCCTGAAAAATAACCTCCGAGCTCTGGTTGTGTTTTCCTTCACTATTCCCAGACTTTCTGGATTCCTTAGCCTGCAGTAGAGGAGCCAGAGGTGCCTCTGAAAAGCTGGTTTGATACCTAAGACACGCAAAAGATGAATTTTCATCTCTTCCCCACTCTGCTTTTCCAAGGTCCCAGTGAAGCTGTGGAAACTTCATTCTTGGAGGTCTTCAGAACTGAGTGGGATGAGGAACTGGACTGGAGAGCTACAGAGATCCAGTGTGGAATGTGGCTTTTTCTGTGATCAGGTGCTTCTGGGTTCATGAAAATCAGAAGACTCTTCTCACACAAACATCAAATGCTCCTGGACAGTTCCATGTTTGTCAGCCTGTCACTGGTACAGATAGACGAGGTGTCTTCAGTATCTGCTCAGCCCTGTGGCACCGCTGTTGTAAACTGTTTACTTGGATTGTGAGTGATGGATACAGATTGCTGTCGTGTTCAGTACAGGAAGTTTGCCTTCCTTTCTGCAGAGAAGCATGTACTGTTCCTGAAGCATGTACACTGCTATATAAAGCCCAGCCTTGAGGGGGTCCTCCTGTCCTCTTCACTTGTTGCAGAAACAAGACCTTAATCAAACCCTCTTCATCTTCAGATTTTATTAATTAGCTGAAACATAATTTTTTTTTTTTTTTTTTTTTTTTTTTTTTTTTTTTTTTTTTTTTTTTTTTTTTTTTTTTTTTTTTTTTTTTTTTTTTTTTTTTTTTTTTTTTTTTTTTTTTTTTTAAGCTTGTCTGTATGGAGGCTTTTGGATTTTTTCCATAAGCATTAGAGTTGCAGGTTTTGCCTATTTTCCCAAAGTTAGGGTTTCATCCTTAATGTGGGTTTTTGCTTCTTATATGGCCCCATTCACCCTGCAGTTAATCAGGTGTGATTCAGCTGAAAGCAGTGGAATTGTATCTGTTTATGAAAGAGGTGGTTTTTTCATTTCTGCATACTGGAGAAATCTGTTAAGTGGTCATAAAAAGGATGAGATATTCTTAATTCTTATTGTACTTATATGAGAAAATTTAAAATGTGTTTTAAAGTATCTCCATTTCTGTGCAATGATGGATAGTGCTGGTGCTTGCAATCTACCTAATGTGTCCATTAAACTTCATTAGGACTTTGTTAAACCAAGGTTAAAATCGTTGACATTGATTTTTGATCTCTAAAACCTGCTTGCAGCAAATAAGTAACTGAGCATATCAAAAGCCAGCTGACTGTCTTAGCATGCCAGTTACATTCCCTGTGATTCAGAAGGGCATTGTGAGCAATGGTAAAGGGAGGGAGAAGGGCCTCAGCCTATGGTCCTGTTACATTTAGGAACACCCTGGGTCTGACCTGCAGAGCTTAGCCCTGGGCTTTGAGTCAACAGTCTTCACCCCTCGCTTTGCCTGCCTGGGTCACTGCCCCAGCCAGGGAACTTCTAGTCTCTAAGCAATGTCAGGCTCTTTGTTTATTAATTTCATTCCCTGTATTTATTTTCTCTTGCATATACAACTGTGGCTCCCCCTTCACTTGACCTGCTAAACCTCATCTTTGAAAGGAGGAATGCCTATTCCTAAGTGCCAGTGAAATGGTGATGAAGTAGAAGAGAGGAAAGGTTTTAACATACTCCTAGTCTAGAAAAGTAAACATCCTCTGGCTATAAGAAGAGTAAACTTCCCCTGGAAATGTATGTGTTTATATGAACAATCTCTTTCTTCTGGCATTTCCAGATACTAGGCTGGGAGATTTGTTTGCTACCTCTGGGAAAACAGGCTTTTTAGTAAGTAGTGCAAATGCACAAGGTAAGTCTTAGCATGGTTTGTTTTCATTTTAGAAAGACATCTCCCTAGATCTGTTTCTGTGAACCCGAAAGGGATTTCCTCCTTTATCTCAGGGTGTTGCTCAGTGTTTCATTCAGTTCCCCTGCACATTTGAATGTACATCTGAATGAATGGACAGAGGAAGTAAGCATTTCCTTGATAACTGTCTGGATCTAACTCTGCCAGGGCTTAGGGAGCTTTACTGGAAATCCTGTACCAGCATAACTTCCCCTGTACCTGTAAACTACCAGTTTACATTTTTCCAAAAGAGAGATCTTCATCAACTATGATAAACTGGAATATGCCATTTCCAAATGTGGTGACCTCCTTTGAATAGGAGCCCTGATATGTGATTACCCAAATGGATCTGAGGCTGTAGGACACACATTAATTCATCTAAATTCTTATTGTAGCTTTTAATGTTGGTTGAAGATGGGGATCTTGAGTTTTAAAAGCTTTATAGTTTGCTTTGTAGGGATTAAAAAGCAATATTTTTCCTGTGGTGGCAACATGAGCTGCTGCCTTCAGCCATCCCCACTCACATGGGGGGATTCCTGTTTTGTTTCTCTCCACATAAAACTTCACCAGCACTTCTGGGATGTTGCCACATCCAACTTGGCCAGGCTGCATGGGAAGTGGAAGAGGGGGTGTTTGTAGGTTGGGTGTTTTGGGATGTATTTACATTTACATCTAGGAGGTATTGCTCTCATTCTGAATCTGTCTCTTCGTGAAAGCATAGAGGTAATTTAGGTATCAAATGTTTTGTGCTGAGACTGTCACCAAGGCTGGAGCCCAGAAATAGCCTAAACTAGCCTTGGTGTGGCCTGAATTTGTTCTACATTGAGCCCAAACTTGAAAAGGAGTGGTTTGCATCAGGACTACACCAGAGTGTTGTGGTTCGGCTTGACCAAGGTCCCAGATCTTGGATGAATACATCTGCAAGAAGGACTAGGAGGAATTGGAGCATTCCCACTTGATCTCCTGGTGGGAAAGACATCAGGCTCAGCAAGCTGGAAGCACTCGGAGTCCCAGCTCCTGTCCTTGGTGGTCCTCAGCCATGTATCTGCTCTGAAACAGTCTTCCAGGCGCTTGACTCTGGGTCTGGGTGCCAGATGTGCTAGGTGGCAGGTAAGGAGACAGGTTCCCATCAGAACTGTATCAAAATCCCTTTTTATAGGGTGATTCTGTTTCGGTAAATCCTTATTTTTCCATCTGGAAATTGTTCTCTCAGAAAATCTGAGAAGTCAAAATTCATGCTTAAACATAGTGCCATGCTTAATGGGCTACTTACTCCACTAGATTCCCCATTTATTGCTTCTTAAATATATGGGTTCCTACTTTTTAAGCCTCATGGTTATGAAGTATGTCTTGCAAAAAGGTTTATAGCATCACATGTTGCCTGTGAGTTATGAGGCTCTGTTCCTGTCTGGCAGTGAATGAAAGAGCTCTGGCACTATGTAAAACCAGATATTGCAAAACTTCCCACTTTGAGGAGATGGGCTGGATGATGGATGCTGTGATAAAGTATCTCTTTTGACATACAAGTCAGGACAGTTGGAGGCCCTTTCTATAAAAATTTACAGAGCTTATGCAAACCTCCTGGCTGGAAGCTTGAGGAAATCAGTCCTGTGAAGCATGTCAGTGCCATGCAATAGCAAGGATGCTACCCTTAAAATCCTGCCCCTTTTTGTCTGGTGTGTTAGGAGCAAATCCACGACTTGGTTCTGCAGGGAGGGAGGTGGGTAGTGCCCAGAATTTCAAGGATCAGTCCAGAAAACCTTGCAAAGTCTCTTCAGGACTTTTGTTACCCACATTCAGATCCCATTAAAGTCAGTAGAAGACCTCCCAATGCCTTTGGTGAAAACTGGAATAAGAAATAGACACTAAGATACATTGCATATTAGCAATTCCCCAAATATTTCTTTTCATGAGTCACTGAGAGAGACAGAATCCACATGCTTAGTCTCTCCATCCAGGCTCGCCAGCATCAAACTTGTACTTCAGGGTAAAATAATTACTGTAGAGCAGTCTTGGGTAGAGACAATGAGATGAACTACTAATAATTGGAATTACTGCATTTTGCCTTGAAATAAATCTAGAGTTAACCTATTAACTCAGAGAACATCTTCATTGTTGACAGCAAAATGCTGCTGACAAATCTGGTTAGGTGCTGTTATGTATTTCTGTCATCAAACTCTTGTTCCTAATTTGCTATTTTGCTGATTTTTTTTTATTTTTTTTTTTATGCTTAATTCCATAGCACAACACTTATTTATGCTTTAGAAAAAATAAGAGAGAGTGTAATTTCCAAAACACATTCCGGCTAGGTTTCATATTCTCTTTTACCAGTTTAGGAATAGCAAACAACCTACTAACTTGTCACTGTCAGATTCCTTTGCTTGTGCTGAAATTACTAAAACAAATGAGTGAAAACTACATTTTGCATGTGTCAACCTCCTCCTTTGTAAAGGTAACCTAAAATAAAGGCTCTTCACTTTCTTACATGAACTTCAGAAGAAAACATCAGACATCCTCTTCAAAAGTTATGATATGAGCAGATGAGACATGTAAGATGATCAAAGGGAAACTGACGTTAGCTGAAATGCCCTGCTCATATGTTGAAACCACAAAATGCTAGTGGTTCACGTGCTGCGTTTTGAATTTAAACCTGCAAAGAACAGCTGAAATTGTGCTTAGTACAAATTGTTTTGCATTTTTATTTGTCAGTATCTTTAAAGCTACTGTTAAAAAAGGAAGCAAACCAGTGGTGTAAATAATCAGCTGATCCTGTTTTCCCCTTGGATAAATACTGATCAGAAGAAATGGGTGAAGTGGGGACAAACTTCAATGCTACTTTGGAAGGAATCATTCCTGTTCTGAATTAGTGATTCTCTCCTGAGTTTTTAATTTTATCTCCAATTACTTCCCAGATGGGCTAACACCACTGTTGATGCACAACTCTGACAGCCACAGCTTTGGCTGAATTATTGGCTTGCTGGAGTTGAATTAGTATTTGCTGCAAACCTATAGATTAACTATGTGAGACCCAGAGACAGGCAATGTGCATGCAATTTTTAAAGTTTTATTTAAGCTCCATAGTGCAGACCCAGCGTTTTATGCTATCACTAGCTTCCATTTCACATCTAGTATAAATCAGTGACTGGGTTGTCTAACAAAAAGCACCATCAAGCATACCTCTGTATACTTGACTATTTAAACTTGCATGTTTATTCATTTCCCTGCAACAGTTCCATATTGCTCATCACCAACTATGGTGATAAACCATATCAGCTATGAGCTCATTAAGGGCTTCTCCACAGACAGACAAAGAAGTCCCTTGAGGTCATGGTAAGATCATCATTTCATCACGCTGAAACTCAGCTGCAGTATCCCCCGGGAGCAAACCTGGCTCAGCTGCTCACAGCCTGTTCTGATCAACCTATGTAGCAATGTATAGCTCAAGAGCAAGGAGCAGGGAGGCATGTACTCCCATGTGCCAGCCTTCACCCATCCTTTCAGCCTTAAATAAAACAAGTTTTAAAGTGAATCAGTTTGAGAGAAGAATTCTTTGGGGCAAATTATTTAGCTGGGTAAACCAGTTTGGTGTTGAAAACCAGCAGAGGGGCTGAATCTCTTTTAAGGCTTTATATTTCTGTAGTGTTCATTGTCACCAGAGGGAAGCTTTTTGGCAAGCTGCCTTCAGCTGGCGGGTCTTGCTGCTCAGTCCCTGTTTACACCAGTGGCTGCACCTATTTCACACATCTGTGCTGTTCCTCTGAGAGTTTTTTTGTGAGTGAAGTGACTTGTAGAGAAAATTAAATTTCTGGTAAGTGTGAGCACAAGGGGATGACATTATGGACCCGATAAAGCAAATGTATTTTGAAAGGTCACTGAGGCAGAGTGGCTGTAGTGTATGCACATCTCTTTTGCAGGACATTATTGCCTGACAGTCTTGTTTCAAGCTTGCCTTTCCCTCCAGTCTTCCTGATGATGTAGGGAAAATGTCCATAGCTCGACCAGGGCAGGACTGTCAGTGAGAGGGCAGAGGAAATGAAAGCACTGCTCCCTGGAGCGCCTTGTGAATGTTTATTGTGGCAGTGCTAAGCATTTCTATGGAACTGCCCAACCCTTAAGGGCCTGGAGCTGATTTTACTGCTGATTTACTTTAGAAAGTATGTGCCAGGAAGCATCCCAAAACGCAGATGAAATGCTTTGGTGCACAGCAGTGACAGGGGGCCATGGCAGGCATCTTAGCAAAGACCCCACATGTTTGTGACAGTTGTTGACCCTAATGAACCTTGCCAACAGCTCCACGAGTGGGGATGGCAGAGCAGAGCTGGTTATAGACTGATCATCCCCCAAAAGACCCCGGGGTGCAGGTAGAATGAGCAAAACTGATTCACATCAGCTGAGGACCTGGTTGGCCAACTGTGAGCTCCTGGGGAGATGACCCAGCTGTGCAGTCTGCCAGCTGTGCCCCTCTCATATCCCTTATAGCTAACCCAAGCTCTCCTGCTTGGCTATGCATGGATGTTGAATGGTTTAAATACTTGCCAGTATTTAAACTGAGCACATCAGCTCTTAGCAGTAATAAAAGTCAGTGATGTGTGTTTGTGCACTGAGTGCAGATAGCCTGGGTAGAAGAAAAGTGGGTTAGACTCAGGCTATTGCCTTTGTCCACATTATTGACCTTTTGCCTTGCATATAGCATGGCCTGTGGCTGGAGGAAGGAGGATGAAAGGCTAAGAAACCTCTCTTGAAAGAGTTAGAATGGCTAAATGTTTAAAATGTTTCCTTTCCTCAGCAGTTTCAATCCATATTAAAGTTAAAACCCTTCTGAGAAGTAATAAAAGAGCAGAGGAGATCATTAGGAAGATTTGGAAGAAGAGACTTAAGGGCTTACTCTTGATGTGTTTGGTTTTATACTTTGTTCCTATTTTACTCTGTCAATCTCTTCTAGTGTTTCTCGCTGTGATTTTTATTGTGTTTTTATGGAACAGAGAAGGCATTTCAAACTACCAGGGAAAAACTTGTCATTTAGTGGAGAGGGATGAACATTCCTTTGCACATTTTTCGGTGTTCCTGTTCTATATCAAATTTAGAAAGTAACAAGAAGTAGCATCCAGTTTTCATTAATGCTTCAGGGTTTCTTGGCTCATATGTTTTCATTTCCAAGTGTTCACATGAGAGGGAATGGAGAAGATGAAATTCCTCTTTTCTAGCCATTGATGAAGTATACATCTTGTCATAACCAGGGGGATCCCTGGACCTTAGTGTCAGACAGCAGGCTTGTAACCTGCTCTGTCTGTTTGCTCTAGCTCTAAAACCAGCAGCTATGGGAAATACGGTGATGGCTTATTAGGACAAAGGGCTACAGTATGATTGCCTCCCTTATGCGAGTGTTCCTCTTGACACAGCCTGGCTTGTGGCCCATATTAATTTGCTCAAAAAGAAAAAAAAAAAAGATGATATTCACATTCTTGGCGTTGTGTGTTCCATCTGGATACTGCAAACCTGCTAACCATGTCCAAATAACTCCCATGATTGCCGTGCTCAGCAAGTGATTTTTATGTGTCTTGTCAGTTAAATACATATTTCAGCTCCTAAGGCAAGAGCTCAGCATGAGGGTGTCTCGTGCCTGTCACTGCTTCCTCACAGCTGGAGGAGTACCCCTTGGAGATGGTCCTGTGAAGCATTTGTTCCTTGATTAAATCACAGCAACATGTTTGTCAGTTTAGGTGTGAGTGGGTCTCGAAACTCCAAGACTGGTGCTCACTGCTGTGCTGGTGGGTGTGTGGACTGGGTAATGTTAAAAGTTTTTTCTCTCTCTTAATCTCCATGTTCCTATGGAAACAGATACTGAAGAGGAATTGTTCTCATCATGATTTCTTTGGTGGGAAGATGAAAGCCAGAGCACCCAGGAGTAGGTTTTTCAGTGAGAGCAGGACTGAGAAATACAAACTCAAAAAGCTTCAGTTTTTATTTGGGAAACTATTTCTGAATTTTAAGCAAAAAGTGACTTGTTTGACTGTGGCTTCAGTCAGAGTGTTGCCACCAGCTGGAAAGGAAGGAGGCTTCAGGGTGGAGACTGGTTTCTCAGACGACTTCTAACCAAACTGACCTGGTTTAGGTTTCAGCTGGAATAGAAGCATAGATGGGCTCTGAGCTCTGTACCTTTGCAGAAATAAAACAGTCACTCAGGTCAAAGAGAATTTTGATGAAAACTGTTTGGGGACACAGGAGCTGGGCAGTGCTTATTGTGAAGACGAAAGCCAGCTGCTTTCTGCTATCTGAGATGTTTTTGTGTCTCATCTTCACGATCACCTGAACAAGGTGTGTTTTGAGGTTAAAGCTGGAAAGAGAAATGCCTCTATAAGTTGCCAGTGAAGCAGCTCACTGGCAATAAGCATTCTAGGATTTTTTTTCCCTTTGGTGATACACTTGTAATCAAAAACGCAAGTTTGATTGCAACTTGTAAGACGTTACATGTCTTCTTGGCTGGAGAAAAGCTGGAGCTTCTGTCCATGCAGTAGAGGCTCCACAATGTGGTGCAATCAATCAAGGACTTGGTGCTTTTGAGACATTTTTCATACTCATGATGTCTGTCACTCAGTACTGCAGCAGGCTGACAGGTTCAACCATGGTCCAAATGTCCTTATCTTTATTGCTAGGTGTTTTCAGCGAGTCTCTCACAGGCTGGTTTGTTAATTAATCATTTTTTAGAAGTTTACATTCCTGTGGCATTCAGTGGCAAAAAACACATCTCAGGCAGACCATCTGGTCCTGATATCTGTGGTGGGAAGGAAAGCCCTTCCATTACCCTCTTAGCCATAGCCTTCAGCTTCAGCCAGCTTGTCTTGGGTGTCTACTCCTTCAGCAGCCTGCTGCCACTGGTCTCATCCTCTCAAAAAGGAGACATCACTAGAAAATCTGTTTATATAGAAAAGAAAGAGTTACTCTTTCTTTATTTTCCTTTTATTTTTTTTTCCAGGGTTGACTTCCTGTAAGTTTTGGTATTTAAAATTAATGAAGAAAATGAGAAAAAAATGTGGCTCAGGTTACTCCTTCTCAGTTGTTTTTCTGGCAAATTGTTTCTTGTAGAGTTTTGGCCTTTTATTTCCTTGTTTTTCCTTTTTTTAATTTTTTTTTTAATGCATTGACATCTCTCATCATGCTCTATATAACTCTTTCTTGAGAATTATGTGATGGGGGGATGGCTGTTCACTCCTGGTCCTGCTCCTCAGGCCATCCTTTTTTGCAAGCCATTTTTCCCCTCTTCCCTCCTCCAACCTGTGGGCGTCTCACTCAGAGAGTTGGAGATTCATTATGGAGTTTTCTCATGTACTTACCATTGATTAACTTGTGACTCAACACATTCTTCTTAGAAAAGAGATAATACACAGTTTTACTTTTGCTTTGCCTGTTTCTGTGTGCCATGTGAATGCATGATATAATTCCTTTGAAGCTGGTAACATTTATAGGTTAGATGAGGTTGTAGATGACCCATTCCTGGAAACATTCAAGATCAAGTTGGCCAGGGCTCTGGGCAACCTGATCTAGTCGAAGATGTCCCTGCTTATTGCAGGGAGGTGGACAAGATGGCCTTTCCAATCCAAACCAGTCTGAGATTCTGTTTGTAGTGGTAATGGCAGTACTGGTGTGCTAGATGCAGGCTCAGAAGGGAAAGATCTTCTGTAAGCAGTAAGTTGCTTGCACGAGTGCAGTCACACTGGACAAAGCACTGCTGCAGAAGGTGACCTGCAGCAGTAGGGCTGGCCATGCTGCTTTTCTTCTTCAGCACAAGATACTGGTGCTGAGCTGCTTGCTATGTGCCAGCACAGTTGGGCATCTTCCATCAGTGATGGGTCCAAAGTCCTGCATCTCCCATGAACAGAGGGAACACCCTCTCCAGCCATTAGATCTGCAAGTGAAGAAGTGTTAACTGCTGGTAGCAGTTTGTAAGTTCTGCTGAGGTTTGGTAAATGCCAGGTTTCTGGATGCCACCCCCCTCAGAGCAGTGCAGGGCAACGGGGACCATTGCAGAAGGAGACATTGCAAATAGCTTTCTAAACATGCTTGTAGGCATACATGCTGGTGTTTGCAGAGGGGACCTCCCTTCTGTGAACTTTAAATGCCCATAAAATGCCTATGTTTCTCTTTCTTCCAGTTTGCAATTTAGAACTGTTTTGAAAACTAAAGCAGTTAGGAGATGGAAAAATTTTAAACTGAAGCTTAAACTGAAACAATTGAGTTGAGCATCAAACTGCAAGGCCAGGGCCAACATGCTGACAAGGAAAATCACTAAAGCCACTCACAAGCTATTCAAAACACTCCCACACCCAAATAAGTACAGTAACTACAAACCTAATCTTTAACTTTAGCTCACAGTATTGGGGTTATTAAAGTTATTAAAATCCAGTTGTTGGAATGCTTGTGGACTCTGTTAAGGTATTTGCGGCTCATTGAGCCTCCTGCAGGAATTTTGCCTGGGGGGAATTTTCTGGTTAATGCATATGTTGACTGGCAAATTGCTTTCTGTCTGCAGAGCTGGCTGAGAGAGTAGCTGGGATGCTTCCATATGGAGGTACTGTTGCTGCTGATGAAGGTGAAGAGGACAAAGTGGGAAAAACTCACAAGTAATTCAAAACCCATGTGTGATTTATCCCCCTGGTGCTCTAACCCAGCTATAAATATTAAACATGGGTTTGGATGGGGTTTCAGCTTGGCCCATTGGCTCCTCTTCCTGGCATGCAGAAACCTCATCCATCTCCAGTCCAGAGTGGTGGGCTGCTGGCTGGGCAGCTGTGGCACAGAGGAGGAGGATGCCTCTCTTCTCTCCTTACCCATTTTTGTTTTCTCCTTCCATTAATCACACTAATATGGGGGGGGAAGGGGGGGAGAGATTGAGAATGAAGAAATCTTAAAAATTTCTATCTGTAGTAATGGGTCAGAATTGGAGCCATTTCTTTCTGCTCTACTGGTGGGGACACGGAGTCCCAGGGAGTGGGAAAACTCTGGATTACAGGGTCTGGGGAATGAGGGATCCCCTGCTGCTGCATGTCTGTGGGGGTCCAACTACCAAGGGTGCTGTGGGGTCACAGTCTGTGGGATTTATTCCTTCTGAGGTCTGTAAGACATCTTTGCAGGGGGCACATCTGAGTTATTAGTTGCAATGCAGTGCAGAACTGTATTTCCACTGAGAGCTTAAGTCTGTGCAGAATTTTTTCCTCTGTTCATTGTAAATACAGGCATGCTTGCATTAAAGAGGATTCAATTAGAAGGGAAAAGCTTAGAAAGCCAGACTTCTAAGACTTCTTTGCAGTTATAAGGGCTGGGAGGAAGGGAAGAGGGCCGTGGTGCAAGCCCTTGGGAAGGCTGACCTGGATCTAGTGCCTGATTCATGCTGAACTGAATAAATCTCTCCATCTATCAAATGCATATAAGGTCAGAAACTAATCTGTCTAATTTAAGTTGTACCAGGCTAAATTTTGAATCCCAGCTATAGTAACTTTTGATAATGTTGCCTGCTAATCTGCAGAGCACCATGTATAAGATACATTAGATATTATGGCCAAGTCTCCTGTTAATCTTTCCTTCATGAGATTATTCTATTGAGCTTAAATCTTTTGCTATAAAAATGTATTTAACATTGTTCCTTGAGTGAATGAGCCTTTTAGGCCTACCAGCACCTTGTATTCTTGGCTCCAGAAGTGGGAGATAATTTTTCATGTAACAGTTTTACAAAGTGAGAACGCAAAAGTAAATACTCCTTCACACCTTCCTCCCGAGGAGACATATTGCTGTGGGTGCTTTTGGTCAAACACCACATCTAATGAAGAATATTGCATTTTGTCAAAACATCTTTTCCCAGTGTCTTACATTTTAATTATTTGCATTATTTGGTCAGAAAATTTGGAGTCTTCACTGAAAACACACACATTTCCAGAAAATATTTTTGTAAAGCCTGAAGTTATTTAATTTTCTTGGAAAACCTGTCTGGGGGGTGAGGAGGGGACTGGGGAAGGAATTGGAACAGTATCCTGGCTAAGCCTACAAAAAGCTGGACAAGTCCATGTTACTTATTCACTTGTATAAATGTGTTTAGTTCCACAAATGCAAAGGTGCTGGCACCGCAGGTGTGTTACTGGGTGATAAGTGCTGTTCATATACTTAGTAATGCAGTGTGGAAATAAATGACCATATTTCAGATTATTTTAAACTCCTGATGGGTTCCGTATGGAAAGGAAACAGCCAGTACAAATAGATTAAGCATACAAACTATGTTTAATGTATGAAATGCTCTGAAGGCTTCTAGTGCTAAAAAGCACTGCAGGAAATTGCAAAATCCCATGTGTTTGAACTGAATTGTTACAATTTTGGGGATTTTGCAGACAGAAAGGCTAACAATCATTGCACAGTGACTGCCTCCTTCTCTTTCCCATCCTTGCAAGGCTGCTGTGATAGATGCATGTCACTCCCAGACAGAGAGCATCTCTAATGATAATGAAAGCGCCCCATAAAGCAGTGGGTATTGGCAGAGCATAATCATTAAGATGATTTTACTCCATAATGAGATGTTGTCGAGTGCAGCTCCATTGAAAACCCTTTAAATAATGTTAACATTGAATATAATAGCCTTACAGGGAAATAAAATCCCTCTCCAGGTCTGTTTCTGTCTCTAAAAGAGAACCAATTTTCTTTGCCTGATAGCCTTCCCCAGCACTTAACACAGATGGGGGAAGTTGGTTATTGTTAGGGTTGCCCATGAATTTCCTTCTGAAGGTCAAACCTTAAGAAAGAAAAGAAAAAAAAGGGAAGGGGAAGGGGGAGAGGAGAGGAGAGAAGAGGAGAGGAGAGAGGAGGTCTTGTGACACCTATCCTGATGGGAAATGTGGATGCCCGGAACATACCCTCTCTTGTAGATCCCATGGGAAGAATTCACAACTGCTTTGGTGGGGAGAAGGACTGCAGAGCAGGGCTGACAACAATGTTTATGGTAGGGTAAGGTTACAGGTCTTAATTAGATGTATGAGGAACCTGTGTCTTGCTTAAAATACCAATAAGGAACCCAATCACAGCCTGACCAGAGTAATGTGGGCTCTGGGGCTGTGCAGGTATCTCTTTTACATGTGGCATCCTTGACTTACAGAGACTGAGTCAGCTGGTACATCCAACACATTGCTTCTATTGCTTTTAGACAAAGCAATGTGAAGAACAAAATTTACATATTCCTGTCTTGCAAACCTCCTGGGATGTCTGCTCTTGGCTGCACAGGGAGATCCCCAGCAAAATCAGAGTGCCCTTTTAACAATGCATGTAATTTCCCTTCTCATGGAGGGGTTGAGAGAGAAAGGGTGCCTGATTCCCCTTTGTTTGTTCCACTCTGCAGCTGTCAAAACCACAAGCTGACATTTATGTGGTGAAACCATGACTGTTTGAGCCAGCTTCAGCTTTCAGTTACAATAGCATAATGCCCATGAAGTCAAGATCGGTACCCTTTAATGAGCTTCCCATGGTTAACAGAGGGCAGAATTTGGCCCACAATGTGAAATTGTGAAATCCAGAGCCCAAGGAACGTGTATGTTGGGTAACAAAATGCCTGCGGTCGTCAGAGTGAGGGTGCAGGTACTGGAGGGGGAGCATTTAACAGAAAAATGCAACTCGGAAGTAATTTTCCTCATAAAATCCCAACTGCAGAGTGTCACCATAATGCACCGTAATGACTGGGAGGGGGTGTAATTTTAGAAAGTGGTTTTAAAATGCTATTCTGGAATACATCTGGATTCTCTTAGGAACAAGCAAAATCTCATCAGGGACCACTTCAAAGACTATTTCCTCATGGTTAAATTATCTCGCGTGAGCTGCTGTTGCATGTACATTGTTACATTATGTATGATTTTTGACTGCTCCTAATATGAACAAACTGCACAATATTCCATCAGTGATTTTCAATTTGTTCTGAGCCTTAAGTCCTGCAGACAGCCTGCCTTGCTGGCTTGGCTTTGTAGGTGTACCCCAGGGAAAATTTCACAGTGCTCCGGCCTGGTGTTCTGCCTGAGGCTTTGGGAATGGGGATTAACTGAGGGTTTTAGTAAGCATGCCAATGTTATATTTAAAATAGTGTTTAAGTTGCTTTCAGCTTTCATATTCTTATGCAGATTAATTTAGATGCTGCTGTTGTGTACTATGGCTGCATTGCACAGGTCTGATGGCCAGTCTCCACATCAGCTCCCCAGGATGCAGGAACAACATGCCACTATTATGCTACGTAATGTCTGCTCAGGTTTTCTTTCCTCATTTTTCCTTTTTTCCTCTGCAGGCGGGTAGGTGTCCTCTGTGAGGAAAGTGATGCTTGGGCAAAGCCTGTGCACTGGCAGGGAAGAGAAAATGATGTCATTTACTTCCTAGTGAGGTACACCTGAATGATACAGATGTCTTTTTATGCCAGTACCATGATTGCACAACAGTGCATCAAATTAAACCCATGTAGCTGCATAAAGCCTATGATCTGCACATATTTCTCAGTGTACTCTTGTGGAGCAATGCTTTTGTCAGTTGGCAGATTAAGGGAATGCAATTGCTTTCCCATATTTCTTGCTGTGGCGTGGTCCAGAAGTTGCTGCATGTTATATAGTAGGATTTGGAAAGAAAATATAAAAGTAAGGTCTTAGAGTAGCTGTTTGGTTCGAATACAGCAGGGTAACTCATTCTGTTGTTTACATCACTAGTAAATGCCATCAGCTCCTCTTTAAATCAAATCCAAGTCCTTTTATCTCACTTGGGCCAAACTTTTTCAAGTTGATAAAATGCATCAGTGCTTCCCTAATATTGATATTCTATGGAAATGATTGCATATTATTCACCTGCTAAAGGGATGGAAGATAGAACATAAAATAGGCTTTCTGAAGATGTAACCTATGTTATGAAAAAGCTTTAAAATCTTGATTTTACATCATCTTCTGTCTTTCTGGCATATAGTTTGCACCACGGTATCATCCTTTTACTCTCTCATGTGTTCTTAGTTTAGGGGAATGGATCTGACAGTGCCACCCTTGCTTGTCACATTGGACCTGGCAACATGTGTACCTTGTGCTTGGCACACTGATGCTCCACAGAGTCATTTTTGGGTGCCCTGGAGTTATCCCTGGAGGTGCCTGGCTGCCCGCCATCCTCGCAGACTGCTGCAGGCATGGACACCCGTAAGGATGCTGTGCCCCAGCCCTGTAGAGCTGCCAGCAGCTGTGGACCAATGGCAACACGATCCATATGCAACCCCTGCCAGGGAAAACTCCCCTCCTTCCTATTTAGCTATGAAATACCAAAGCCCTCCTTTCTTCCCAAGATCCACAGCTGAGCTGTGCCAGGCATTTGGTTCTCTTGGCTCACTGGTGTTCAGAGGTGCCTCTTTGCAAAACCATCGCTGAAGCCTTTGTGCAGTCCCTGAGTGGATTGGTTTGAGTAGGTACCTCTCATATCTGCCTGGGACTAAGAACATAATTGTGAAAATGCAGGATAGGATAGGATAGGATAGGATAGGATAGGATAGGATAGGATAGGATAAGGAAAATAGAGCCAACTGCTGTAGTCTGCTGTTTTCCACCATCAGAACAGGAAGGGTTGCTGGATCCCTGCATGTGTGCATGCAAGCACTCTGGTGAAGCAGAGCTCTCTGATACAGTGTGGAAAGCTGGAGGTTAGAAGTAGCAGCCTGGAATGGGGAGTAACCACACTGATTAATCAGAACAACAAAAGTCGAACTGATCTTTCATTGGCTTGAAAGGGTTCTAGCTGTACCTACAAGGATTCCTGAAAGTGGTTCTGAGATACAAAGAAAAATAATTTGTAAAAGGAGCATGACCACCCCCCTCTCTGAGCATCCCCACAATCCCCTCAACACTCCTGCACAGACAGATATAGTTAATAATTTTGTGTGCAATCTGAATCACTTTTGTGTGAATCAAATATAATAATCCTCATAACACAAGGTAATTAATTGAATCATAAATAGTGGCAATTACCTTCCTTCTCCTTGGGAAAGCCTTATCAGGGGTTTGGGAGGGCTGTCCTACAGGAAGATTCTGATTCTGGGAGTGTGCATTTGTGTGTGCAGCACTGCTCAGCAGGTTGAGTGTAGGTACAGGGTGAAGGGTAAATGGGATGGGATCTGAAAACAGGGATGGAAAATTCACATGGAAAATTAAAACACGGAGTGGTAGAAGAAATTTGGGATTCTTTTGCCAGGTCTTCTCTTCCCCGTGCACCATGTGGCCAGCGTGGAGGAGGCTGTGGTGAAGGGATATGCTTAATGATGGTGACCACTGACAAACGCATTAGCCAGTAATCAAAATGGGCTGAGTCAGGGAATAAAGGCCTGGTTAAATATCTAATGGAGGAGAAAGGTGGTGTTGGAGAAATCTCTGGTGGTGCTAGGTCCCTGGAAGAACTTTTCTCTTAGATGCTGGAGGTCTCTTAGAGGCTGCAGGTCTACTGCCAGCCTCAGGGTCTGGTGCTTTCAACTAGGCAACAGCCCCATGCCCTGAGAGGGTATCAATACTGCTGCATTTATGTCACTGCTCATCATCCCAAACACTAACCTGCCTGTGCAGAGAACCTGCCTCATCAGCTGATATTGTGTTCCTGCTCCTCAGCGGGATATTCCTGCAGGGGCTGAATGGGCTACATAATAAAAGAGGAAAAGAGAAAAAATACCCATTGCTTCATTTTATAGAACTTAAATAAGATACTTTCATGGCTCATCAACACACAGGACCTTTTTGCTCAACATACTTTAACATGTACAGTGCATGTATCCATTAACTTCAGTTCTGATGTTTTTTAGCAATCCAATAAACCCTGAGTAGATTGCAGGGGTTTTTTAATTGACTCCAGTATAGCTTGAGGTACACATTAGATACCCTGACTTCTGATATAATGCCATGTGCAATTTTCTCAAAGCTATTTGACTTCCAAATCAGCACTTCTGGCTATGCTATGTTTTTTTCTGCCATTGGTGGTTTTGTTGAGAGTTTATACCTCTCCAAATTTTTGTTCTACCATTAAAATTCATGACTTGTGGATGTTTAAAGAAATAAGATTTCCAGGTAACTCAAGTTTGCCCATACCGAAAGCAAAGTAAAGCTGAAGAGATAATGGATTTTATATAAAAATAAAAATGATAGTCAAATAAAGAGGAAGTAGATTCAAGTGAAATATTTTTTTTTCTTTAAGGTCATTATATCAGGATGAAATCTAAGGGGGCATTTTGGAGTTAATCTTGCTGTTTAACCTCTTTTTAAGTGAATTAATTTTGCCGTTTTCAAAGGAAGCATTGGGAGGAAACATTCTGCTATTTCTGAATTTGCTAAATCCAGACAGAATTCATATATGTTTTCACTCCTCCCAAACCACTATTCTGCTATTTTTAAATTAACCTCTGAATTTATGCTCCACAGAAGGAAACAAGTGGGAAGAACACACTTTCGATTGATTTTTGCTGAGACCTGGGAGGTGAAGCTCTGGGGTGGTGCTAGTAGATGCTGGTGGGTCTCATAGAAGCATAGGAGGCAGCCTCTTGAAGGTCTCAGAGAGGTTTTACACACTTTCTCCCCCTGCCCCATATGGCTACAACCTCTCTTTTTGTCTGATTCCCTTTTAGAAAAGCAAACAAAACATCAACACAGGAACATAAAGTCTATCTTGAAATGGTGGTGGGGCCATCCACTGAAATAATCTGATAAAATTTATGCATTTTTCATAAGGTATAGCACATATTATTTCCGACCTGGATATTTGATAATTCTGCTGAGAAAAAAACAAAGTAGGAATGAAATTTTTCACAGCTCTTTTTGCTCAGTGAGAAGTGAAGATGTAATATTTATCATCTGTTTCAAATCAATATAAATCTGGAAAGTCTTTGGCACGTTCATATTTTTTATGAAAGGGTATGAGAGGATGGAGAATACTAGAAAAAACAGAATTACAGAACACAGACACCTTTGTGATCTGATGGGATATGACTGATGTACCATCAGCTGAGAAACCTAGCAAAACATGACCCGCAGACAATGAATTGAGAGCCGAGATGAAGCCAATTCCCTGGTGGCTTTCCTTTTGTTAAAACAAATGGTATTCATGTTTTATGAAGTGCACGGGAAATCTATCATATAACTGAGTAAGATGAGTAAGAGAAAGATGATTTTTATTCTCTGGCTTGATAATACATAGTTTTATTCACTTTAGGTATCTGAGATTTGTAGCTGAACTATGCTGAGGACATGTTGAATGTCCTCAAAGTGGTGGGGCCACATGATAAGGCATCACTTGGGCCAAGGGACCATGGTAAAAAAATAAAATGTGGGGTTTTTAAAGCCAGTTGGAACTATGGTGACACTGGGTTATTGAAAACAACTTTTACTCTGTTGTTTTGTTGTAAAAAAGAGTGCCTTGATACAGTTTTACAGTTTGTCCACTTAGAGATGTGTTGTAATGTAACATCCTGTGCTAAAATCAGCCAACATTCTGACAAGGGTTGGGAGGAATTTTGTACTAAATGTTGGTGAGATTTGACAAGGCTTTGACAAAGAACCAAAGAAAATCAGCAGTTTGGGCTGAGCTTCCCTCTGAATTTTGGATTTGCATTCGGAGCAAGGACATACATAGACAAGGACATTTTGCTGAGAGGCAAATCACTGCTCATTTGGACCACTGCAAATGAAAAATGAGAACTGCTGACCATGAACCATGACTTTCTTTGAAACAATGGAGAGGAGGGAGCAGATACTGCTGTGCTTGATGGAGAAAGACAATGAAGAAGAGATGTAGGCAGGTTCTTGAATGCTCCTCCCTGTCACAAAACCTCTGTTTATTATTAGGGCAATGGGAAGGGTTTTAAACTAATGCAAAATTTGATAGAGCTGCCCCATGCCTGATTTCCACTTGCGATTTTAATTCAGGTGATTCTGGTTCTTACGGAGTTAGTTTGGTGTTTTAAAGAATGGAGAGTTTAGGTGATTGCAGTGCATACTGGGGATTTTCAGCATTCCTCACTTGCATTGTGATATGGATCATTTAAATAAAGCAGTGATGAGAAACTCAGTTTTTACTGTGAAGACATTGAAGGGAAGGAATATGTGTGGATGCATTTAGAGTTCCTCTGATTTACATGAAGCTTATTACTTAAGAAAAATGGAGTACAAAGAGACCAAAGAAAATGAAGGTATGATTTTCTCTACTGGCACTCGTGAGTTTGTCCTATGTCATTTTGAAAAGCACATGACTGCTTAAAAATATCCTGCAATTGCCCATCTTTGTTTTCTGTCAGAGACAACTATGGCTTGTTACACTCTATACTCTTGGCTTTCCTGCAATATTTTGCCTGTTTAGCACTGAAATAACGTAATCCAATTTTTTTTTTTTTTTTCATAAAGGCCTTAATTATGGCTCCATGGAATATTGTAATCAGAATCCGTTGGATTTTCTCATATGTCAAAGTGACGTCTGCTTCAAATTCATCAGTGTCCTTGTGTTGTTATAAGCACTCTGATAGTCTGGAGGTCATGCCTCACTTCATGTGTCATTGCCAAAGATGAATTTATTCAGCATCAGTTCTCCTACAGCAACATAAACTACCAGCTTGGTTTGAATTTTTGCCTTTATCTTTAGGTTATATCCACAGAAATGTGATAATCTCTCATCTGTGCCAGTGCTGATAATGTCCTTTCTGCTTTGATTTTTCTGTTGATGTGTGCAGGAAGAGTTTTCATTTTGCTCGACCTTATTTCATGAGTTGACCTTGGGAGGTGGGTGCGCAGGGGCCATGTGTACTGCTGCAGAGCATGGACACTGCAAAGGTCCACCCTGGTCACTTACAGCTTTGCTCAATTGTCAGAAAGCACCATGATCTTGCATTTGCCAGAGTACATATTTATCACAAACACATTTTTATTGCAAATACAGTGTTGGCTTGCCTCCAGCCCATGTATTTTCAAGTCACTTTCCCTGAAGCAGAGGTGATGGGGATGCAGCCAGGCTGTGCAGGGCTTCCAGGATGTACCTGCAGCCTTTTCCTACGGGGCATAGGCATTTCTGAGAGCTGGAAGGTTTTCAGCCCCAGCATGGGCACAGAGAAGTGGATTCAGTGCTGTGTGTGCCCTGTGGGTGAGGCAGCAGATGTCAGAACAGAAACGATGCACCTGAACAGGAGAAATCTCCTCGGGACTGTGAATTTGTTAAAGATTTCCAGCAGCGCACGTCAAGCCTGGCTGAAGACAAGAGGCAACAACACACTGGGGGCTGCAGCACTGGGAGGTAGGCTTGCTCTACCTGAACCTTGCTAGTCAGGCTCCTCCTGGGTGCAGGCTGGCAAGCTCTGGGCTAGTTTCTTTCCTAGGAAAGCAAATTAATCACTTGGGTTACCTGATCATTCAAAGTGCCCTGCTCAATGTCACTTACGTGGACAAAGAACCTATCCATATTTCTCCCATCTGACCTCCAGTTTGCCCTGGCTGGGTAAGGGTGGGAGCTATTGTCCTTTTAAATACTGCTGTAGGATTTTCCAAGAGGTTTTCCAATGCTATTTAATCTCCCATTTTAAAATAAAAGCCCAAGATAGATTATAGCTATTTCCCAGGTTTAATCACTAAATATACTGTGTATTATTTTATTTTCCCAGAAATACCATTTGAGTGCTGCGTGGCTGACCCAAGGGAGCCCTCTTAGGAATGCACTCCCCAGAGCGAATCCAGCTGGGTGTGAAATGAGCCCTTTTGTCTGGCGGAGCTGCGGGAGGGGGTCGGTACGGGCGATCGATACAGTCGTGCATCTGAAACAGCCCAGCAAGAGACCTCACAACAATAGGAAGTAACATTTAAAAGCTCCGTGCTGAATGCAGCCAGTTACCAATAATTTCAGCAGAAGCTAAAATTGCTCCTCTTGCTCCCTTTTCAAGCAGTTTAGCTGAAGCCCAAAGGCGGCATGGTGCCCTTGGAAGTGGTTAGTCTTTTCCTAACCTGAGTGCTACAGCAAAATCACAGCTTCGTGCAAATTCATCCAACCTTTGGTATGTTTGCAAATAAGTCTCTCTCCCTCTAGCAGCCTTCTTCTTACTCTAAATGGTATTACTTCATCCTATGAAAGAACCCATCTTGGCCCGTAGCAACATACTGTGTTCATATCTTTCTGTACCATATTTCAAATTGATTATTCCAACTTTCTCAAAAGTCCTGATGACTAATTCTTTGCTATAAATTGTAGCAGTACATATGATGTTCAGCTTATTGAAGCTTCCACTATTTGCAAATATTTATCACTGAATGCAGTAAAAGCAAAGGCAGCTGGTGTTTCCAGCAGGGAAAATACTAATTGTTGTCTGCATATATACAAAGTGAGTATCTCTGCAGGTGTTCCGGGAAAGGCGGCAGTTTGTGCAGGTGAAAAGGGCAGTGTGCCCGGGAGGGACAGCATCAGGGTGGGAGCTCCTGTCATCTGCAGAAGTATCTTCTCTCCATTTTGAAGCCAATCCATACAGCAGCTCAGGTAGAGCTCCCGGAACAGTTTCTACTGGAAAAACAAAACAAAACAAAACAAACAAAAAAAAACCCCAAAACAAACAAAAAAATTGGTGTTTGCTATGTTTGGTTTTCCCTGTACATGACACTTGTTTTCCCATTTTATTGCCTTGCAGGTGTAGGAAGCCACTTGGCGGTGAAGCAAAGTAATTTCCCTTGGCTGTGAACCATGTATTTTGCATCTTCTCAAATGGAGCTGCTTCCAATTTGTTGGTAAAATACTTCCTATTCAGAGAAAATGTAAAATCAGATCTGTGACAATTATTTGCACAGTTTTTTGTAACTTACCAAGATACTTAGGGGGCTGGAAAAAAGCCTGTAAAGTTCACTTCAGCATTTTCCAAGTCCATCATTCCAATGTTTGGTTTCAAGGCATTGTTTAATTTGCCTATTTGAATCCTAAAATGCCAACAAGAAGCTGTGATGGAACCATTCATGGGACAAAAATTTAACATTCTTAATGAAGGAGTGAATGAACTTGAGATGATTTTCTACCCTCTGTTTTTCAGACAAGCAGGCAAGTGAGAGCCCATTCCTTTCCAAAGCTCCTTCTGGGACAGTGTCAAGGAACATAAATCACAGCTGCAGCCCCTCACAAGGTATTACCCCCACCAGACTTTAGTGTGGGTATAATTTAAGCCTTCACAGACTGTGAATCTTACTAGTTAAAGTGCATTCACCCTGCCTTTCTCTCTGCTTATTACTTGTTGGACATGCTGCTCATGCTTAGAACATCTCTGTTGGTTCAGCTCCCCAGAAATGCTTGCCAACTGGAGAGGGATTCTGGTGTCTGTGTGCCATAGCTGTAACTTTGGGATGTTTCCATCTTAAAAACATGAAGGAGTATTTTATTTTCTAACTGGATTTTGAGTTGGAAATTGTCAGATGAGTGCTTTGCATTTAAGTAAGAACTTAGTATTTGATTTATTTCATTTGGAAAAAGTTCCCTTCAAAATACCCCATATTTCCTTGGCTTTTGTTTCTCCCACAAGATCCTAGGCTTGTTTACTCATATCCTTTTTGCTACAGTGTCATGACCCTGCTCCTTTCTTCCTTCTTCCACATACTGTGCTTTGTCATTAAATCTTAAGATTATTAAATATAGTAATTTCTACTTGGTGTATTTCCCCTCAGATTCCAGCAGTCTCCTCAGGGAGATGGGGATCTATCTGAGGATAGCACGTCTCTTAAGTAACACTTACAATAATACATAAAGAGCACCATACACGGTAATTGCTGCCATTAGTGCACTAATGCATCCTTTGCTCATACTCAGGCTGTGCCATCCCAACACAGTCTCAGGCCACCAAACCCTTCCCAATGCACCCACTGCTGGGTTGGGTTGTTTGGTTTTTTTTTTTTATTATTTGCAAATCATCTTTCTTATTGCTCTAATAAAACCATGGAATGGGCATGGAATAAGGCAGCATATGAAAGATTAATGGTGCTATTGATCATGCCGATGTGCTGTAACAACTCGGCATGCAAAGCTGCTGTAGACATCTGAGGACTACCAGCATTCCCGTACATAAAAGCTGAAGCAGGCGTATGTATTTGTCTGTGTGACACCGTTTCTCATGTTTTTTACCCCTTTATGTTTTTACTTATATTCTGCATATGTAAAATGGAGCACTGCAGAAGGAACCGGGGAATAATGAGGGTCAGATGGCATATTTCTTATTTATGAAGAACCCCCTTGTAGCCTTCGAAATAATTTCCAATGCTACTGGGTAATGAAAGCCAAGGATAAAAACCCTAAGATCAAATAAATAACGTAGAACTAACGAAGCTCTATCTACATGCTAGAAAATGTCAGGAAAAAAGGGTTGGGCATGCAAATGCCTCTTCATCTTGCTCCCCAGGGAAAAGTTCAGAGAAACTGAAGGTCATCTTAGACATGGTGGATGGGCATAATGTGATTCCGGAAGAAAAAAATCCCAACAGGAATCTTTCTTTTGTTTGCAGGATTCTGTCTCCAAAGCAGCCTTACTTCTGAAATGAGGTGGGGCATAAATGCAATTCTGGGCTGTAAACTGGAAGGTGTCCATCTCCATTGATGGTAAACTGGTGGGACAGGTGGCCCCCCCCACCCCCCTTGGTCTGCTGGCTAGAAACTAGTCTTATATCAATAAATGTGAAGGAAGGATAGATGTCTCAAAAGAGAATCTGAGATATCTTTGTCTACAGCTCCAATTAATTATATTATTAGTCAAAATTAATTGTATTATTTAATGGTACACTGGAGGATACACTCGAAAATATAAGGAGCAATTCTGCACTGACAGAAGGGATGAATTAGATGACCTAATACTCTAAAGTAGGAGATTTTAGATTGCTGTATCAGCTCCATGTCCTTGGGTAGGTATTTCACACTGCACCATATTATACTCTGAGTTGTGCAGCCCTAGTGTTGTGTTCAGCTGCCAACAGGTACATTTTTCTGACACTCTGGAAATGTAGCTACATTCTTCCTATATAGTTTTGGGTTCTTATATATATATAATCATAGAATACTTAGGGTTGGAAAGGACCTTAAGATCATCTAGTTACAACCCCCCTGCCATACGCAGGAACAGCTCACAATAAACCATGCCACCCAAGGCTTCGTCCAGCCTGGCCTTGAACACTGCCAGGGATGGAGCATTCACAATCTCTCTGGGCAACCCATTCCAGTGCCTCACCACCCTAACAGGAAAGAATTTCTTCATTATATCCAATCTAAACCTCTCCTCTTTAAGTTTGAACCCATTACCCCTTGTCCTGTCACTACAGTCCCTAATGAAGAGTCTCTCCTCAGCATCCCTATAGGACCCATGATGTCACCACGCAGCCTTCTCTTCTCCAGGCTGAACAGCCCCAACTCTCTCAGCCTGTCTTCACATGGGAGATGCTCCAGTCCCCTGATCATCCTTGTGGCCCTCCTCTGGACTTGTTCCAACAGCTCCATGTCCTTTTTATGCTGAGGACAACAGAACTGCACACAATACTCCAGGTGAGGTCAATATATATCTGCGAAGATATCTTGAGATCTTTGATGAGCACCTTGAGCTACAAATGTATAAGCCTTTTAGTCCTTTCCTTTACAAATAGCTTAAAATACTCAGAGCAACATTGATGGAAAACAAGAAAGACAGGCATCTCACAAATGCAAATAAATACCTTATTTAGTACATACAAAATACATGAGTGAAAAGGCTGAAACATAACACAGGTCTGGAAGAAGCCTCTCTTTTATATCGCGACTATCCTGACAAGTAGTACATCCATACAAATGTAGGGATGCAAAATCCTAGTCTCTACTCTAGAGCTACAAATTTTGAATTTTGCTACATACTGGTATATATTTCAACATCAGTGTTGAAGTCAGCCAAGGGTACAGTGAAGTATAAAAAAAGATGGCCCCAGCTCCTGAGGGACAATACTGAATGACTAGTTAGACTCTTGAGTATTGCCACACATCTGCTGGAGCACTGCTTCTGCACAAAGATAATGTGTCAAATTTTTTTGTTGAAAACATATAAGCCTCCATATATCAGAGAGAACTACAAATTGTGGAGGCATCAAAACCTATTGAAAAATATTATATTGGCCATGACCATTATTTAAGCCTGGGGGATCTGATAAGATTCATGAGAAACAGCTTTTCTCCCTCTAACACAGGCAAGAAAATTGGAAGAATGGGGAACTTCATCATTTTGAATTGTGAGATGGGTGAAATTCTTTTCTGGTTTTAATGTGGTTTTGTTAGGGTTTTTGGTTTTTTGTTGTGGGGTTTTTTTTATATTCCTTTTTTAACTGTATTTTCTTTTCCTTTTTTTTTTTTTTTAAAATTTATCTACATCCTCTTCCTCATAAGCTTCTAT
>NDXB01003522.1:50313-99840 GCA_002631895.1 Agapornis roseicollis | reverse complement strand
GTTTTGTTTTTGTTTGGTTTTGTTTTGATTTTGTTTGTTACTATTTCCCATCTTCCTGGGTTAATTGCCTCCTTTCCTCCATGAGCTACAGTGGACGCTTGAGGCCCCTGCACAGTTTGGGCCTGGAGCAAGCAGTCCTGCTTTCTCTCAGCTTCCCTGATACCTTGCAGCCTATTGACAGCGTCCCGCAGCTCAGCCCCTGCTGCAGCAGGACCTCCACCAGGGCGCACCGAGTGCAGCCCAGCCCATCGTGCACCCTCCCCTCACCAGAGCAGTGCAGGCCCTCTCTACACCCCGAGCTCTGCACTGCAGCCTCGCCTCTCACCGGCTCTGTCTGGGTGCCTACGCTGCCACCGCCGGGACAGCCAGCGCAGGGCTCCCAGACCCTACCCTGGTCACGCGCCGAGTGCTCACGACCCCGCTCGCCTGCCCGCACGGACTGCCTCCACCCGCCCTGATGGCTCGCCGCTCCTGGGGCAGGTTTTTATCCAGTCAGGGCTGGTGCCGCTCCTCGTGGCCTCACCCCCTGTGAATCCCTGCTCGCGTGAACTGAGCTGCCGGCTCCTGGGCAAGTCCTGTCGAGGGCTTGAGGCTCCCTCGGTGGCTGCTGCCGCCCTGAGGTGAGGCTCCTGGACGCTGAGCTTCCCCCTGCTCTGGTATTGAAGGCGGCCTCTATCGAGCTACTCCCCTCAGCAATGTGTTAAACACCCTTAGCTCACTGTCAGTACCTTTACGAGCGCTGAGAAATGAAGGGAAACACGAGCCTGCCTTCAAGGGGTGCAGAAGAAAAGGCAAGTTTGGCTCTCTGTTGGTGTTTAACCCATCTTATGACATCTATTTGCTCATCCAGCAAACTACAGAGCTTGGACTGCTCCGGGCAGGACAGTCCTTTGATCAGGTGTTGGAACAGGCTTCCCAGGGAGGTGGTGAAATCACCATCCTGGAAGTTTTCAAAACCTATGTAGATGATGCCCTCAGTGACATGGTTTAGTGGTGGACTTGACAGTCATGGAGTAAAGGTCGAACTTGATGATCTTAAAGGTCTTTTGCAATCTAGTTGATTCTATGATTCTATGATTCCTGAAACCATGAACATCTAGTTACTCAGAGTGTAAGAAGGAAGAGGGTCAGTGGCAGTCCTTCAAGCCCCCTCTCCTGCTCCCCACTGAGGACACAAATTCTCTGATAAAATGGCAGTGAGGTGGTTGTTCATGCATTTAATTACATTTACTTGGCCTTGGCAGGTACCTGCTGCAGAAGCACTGAAAGGACAATTTAATCCAAAAGTTATTCATGTTTTCAGGTTTCGTTCCCTCTCTATTCATACAGAGAGCCTTTACCAAAGACAAGTATCCTAAATTTTATCTGTTATGTTTCTGGACTGCATCTGATCTCCCACAAACATAGATATCATCTCCTGCTCCTAATTTCATTAGCAATGCCCTCTTGAGAGCCCATCCAAACATCTCACATAGCCTCAGCTGAGGTGCAAACATCCAAATGACTCGAGCAGAAGGGGTGGTGTGCCCCAGCTCTGATCACAGCCTTTCCTTGTCATTATGCGCTTCCACTGGCTTGGAGCAATCAAGCATAGCACTATCAAGGACATTGACAGATTAGCCTCATCAGTCCCCTGCTGTGACCGCCAACTTTCCATATATTAATCAGAAAAAATAGCTCCCTGATTGCCATTTAAATTGCACAAAAGATATATTTGTCTTGCAGTAGTTCATGGCATTTCAATGTGATGCAGGATCACAGTGTCTTAAAGAAGTTTTGTTGCTGTGTTTCCCAAGAGGTTGGAAAAGCAGAAAGCTCATCAAAAGAAACACTTTGCTTTGTTCTGTTGGTGTCATGCTGAATGTGCATCAGGTTAAACAATACAACACCTCTCTGAGGCTATCATGACTGCAAGTAGATTATACTGGGTAATATTAAACGTATACATTATTTACTGTCACTTGGCTTCTGACTTGGGCTCCTGTGTTGGTTTTGTCTGGGGTAATGTTCATTTTCTTCATAGCAGCTGGTATGGGCTATGTTTTGGATTTGTGCTGGAAATACTGCTGATAACACACTGATATTTTAGTTATTGCTGAGCAGCTCTTACACAGAGTCAAGGCCTTTTCTGCTCCTCACACCACCAGCAAGAAAGTTGGGGGACCACAAGGGGTTGGAAGGGGACACAGCTGGCACAGCTGATCCCAGGGATATTCCATACCATATGGTGTCATGCT
The DNA here is from genome assembly GCA_002631895.1 of Agapornis roseicollis. Taxonomy (NCBI): domain Eukaryota; kingdom Metazoa; phylum Chordata; class Aves; order Psittaciformes; family Psittacidae; genus Agapornis; species Agapornis roseicollis. The sequence continues at coordinate 97,603 of NDXB01003522.1, read as the reverse complement.
CAGCCTGTAAAACTGGGAGAAGAAGGAAGGGGGATGTTTTGAGTGATGGCATTTGTCTTTTCAAGTTACCGTATTTTGTGATGTAGCCCTGGTCTCCTGGAGATGGCTGAGCACCTGGCTGACAGTGGGAAAGGGTGAATGAATTCCTTGTTTTGCTTTGCTTGTGTGTGCAGCTTTTACTTTATTTTTTAAACTGTCTTTACCTCAATGCACGACTTTTCTCACTTTAGTCTTTCAGTTCTCTACCCCATTCCATCAGGGGGAGTGAATGAGTGGCTGTATGGGGCTCAGTTGCCAGCTCGGGTTAAACTGCAGCAGCTCTCTGGGTCCTCCTGCTTTTGGCTGTGGCACTTGTACTGCCTCATATTTTCCCTCTGAGCTGGCAAAAAAGGCAATATTCCTCCTATAACTGAGATGATTGGGGTGTAGAGTTGCAATAGTGTTTGGTTTTCCTCCTTCTACCCCTAGGGCCAAGACTAGTCACATCATATTAATTTCTGGGCGCTTTGTGAGTTCATGGTACCCTCCTACCGTAGCAACAGCTGCTGTTATACATCACAGACTCACAACAGTACTTTGATCAAAATCTGAGGTTCAGAATCTGATGATCAAATTTGACTTTTGTTCATCACGCACCAGGGATTTAGATTTTCTTAACAACCTTAAGAAGTACTGGAAGGTAAGACACTAAATATGGTATTAACTATGCAAGGTAAGCCTGATGCAACAGGTCCAGAAGCACTCCTGAAGCATCCCTTGAGGAAGGACGCACATGAGAACATAAAACTTCTGCAAAGTGCCAGGGTGAACCCATGCAGTGTGCATGTGCTTCAGCATGTCCTGTTAAGTGCTGGGTAAACATCTAGCAAAACATTTGCAAGGCTTTGCAAACCATCTTGAAGCAGCAGCAGCTGCCAGACATCCTCCAGCACAACTCCTGTATTCCCATGCACTGTGAGGGTGTGATGAACAGGGGATTTGTTTTTGCAAGGATGTTTTCACTGCCTTGTAGAATTATTTAAAGACTGTAAATGTACAAAAAGATCTGATATTCACTGCCCATTGGTGTCTGTGTAGCACTTTCTTGTAAGCCAGGTTTATGTGCTCCCCTCAGGCAGTGATAGGTGAGAAATCACATGCAATATACTTTAATGGGACCGTATAAATTATTCATTTGAAGAATGACTGCACCTAGAAGATGACAATGTGCTTGTCCTGTGTTAATTGCTGTGGCAGGTGACGCCTCTGCCAGAGGAGCTGCTCAGTGTTGTGAATGTCACATCGACTCCATCTGCACCATCTTTTCCAGCTGTTTATCCTGGGAGCAGGTCCTGCCCTGGGTCGGTCCCTGGGAGCTCATTTGCACAAGCAAATTTTTCATGTATAAAGTGAAATAATTTCAAAGATGTCTAAAAGCTGCTGAAAGTAGCTTATGGGGTCTTCCAGGATGCCCCAAGAGACAGCCATGAACCAGGCATGTGGGATGCCCTGCATTGTCAGGGTTGTTTCACTCCAGAGGTCTACCTTGTGCCTACATTTTCGCCTCGTTTGTACAGAGCCAAGTGTCCGGGCAATACTCTGATTTCAGTCCTTCAGGAATTTATTTTCTTCCCTTTCTCACTAATATTTGCTTGTTTCATTAGCTGCTTAAATGCTCTAATCTCATTTATGCAGTGACCTTGCAGACTCCCATCATTTCCAGAACATTACTTTGCAACCTTATTTCAGATGATCTTTCAAAGATCCTGTCATAATGTAAAAATTATACATTAGGCCTAGATATTATATAGAAACTTTCTTTTTTTCTTTCCAGAGAGAAACCAGCTTTCAACAGCCTGTGGAGTGATGTTGGAGGAAAAATCTCTTTCCATCAAACTTTATTTTGCATTAAATTCTGCAGTAAGCTATCATTAATTTTTTCTTTCCAGAGAGAAACCAGCTTTCAACAGCCTGTGGAGTGATGTTGGAGGAAAAATCTCTTTCCATCAAACTTTATTTTGCATTAAATTCTGCAGTAAGCTATCATTAATTTTTAATTTGGACAACTAATGTCTCTTCTTCCATCTGGAGATCACGTCTGTGAAGGATTTGGGGATTTCCTACATTTGTCCAAGAGTCTCCAGATGTGTCATGGACCAGGATGTCCACATTCCCCAGTGTGGGCTTTCTGGTACCTGCACATGTGGCTGTGGCCAAGAAAACTCAACCACATATACTGTCCTCTTTGTCCAGAATTTTCTACCAGTAATAACCACTAACAAAGAGGCACTAAGCTGCTGGTTTGCCATTTCAGTGGCAAAATAAGGACATATTTTAAACATCTTTTTGCTCCCGAGCCATGGGGTAGTGGGCAGGACCCACTAACACCCAACAGCAGCCAAAGGCTTTGCCCTGCTCAGGTTAATACTTCTTTGGGTGTGGGTTCATCAAGAATATCAGTGTTTATCCAAAGCTGCCCATGCAGATGTGTTCCCTGCTGAAGGGCCTGGCTTACTTTTCATATTTGCTACAAGTGGTTTTTAGGGGCATTAAATAAATGAGGACTGTTTGTTTCAGTTTTTTGAGATTAAAATTCTCCCCAGTGCACTTGCCTTTTTAATAGACTGAGTAAAAATGAAACCAGCAATGAAGAGCGATTCTAGAAGTGTAGGAAATATAGTGCCCAATGGGTTTGTATGAATACTAATATTTTGTCTTAGGAAAGTATACTGACATTATGAAAAGCTCAGGATCATCACCCTGCCCACGTGTTTGAAAATGTGTTTTTATTTTATGAGGAGAATGTCTTGTCTTATAGCGATGAAATTTTCACAAGCTATGGAATTGACTATTTCTATTTTAAAGAAGAAAATGTGTTGCAGAATAAGTAGATCTCATAGTTGTTAGCATAGGCATGTGTATGCTAAGAGAAACTTAACCTAAACCCGGTTCTTCCTTTTCCACTGCATGTTGCATTAGATCTCTACTATGCCCATTCTTGCAAAGAGCTGACCAGAGCTGTTCTGATCTACCTCCCATTGTATCCTTCCCCAAAGTCTTTCAGCAGAAGACCAGAAGGACTTAGAGCAACTCAGTCCTTGTAAAATCTTTGAGAGGGGAAGCAGCACCATCCCCTGGTGCTGTGCTGCTGGTGGGTTTACATACTATACCCCTTCCCTGCCCTTGCTCTGCCCTTTCAGCTTCCTCTCCTAAAACATGCTTGTCTCTACTCTTCTCCTGGTCCCTTCCTGTAGTTACTTCTCTTTGCATTTATTTTTGTGGACCCACGTTCCCCTTGTGCATCCTTTTTCTGATGGAGAAAGTAACAGGATGTTGAGTTATTCATCCACCCAACAATTGTCTGTATGATAACCTAAATTCAGAAGATGACATAATTTGCCTTAAGTGTTTTGGTAAAGATTTCAGCTGCACCAACTAACATGTTGTTATTTCAGTCCATATTGTGTCATTCTTCTTCTTACATATGTACTTCTACATGCATGACTATAATGGCACTAAGAGAGAGGCAGAAACACATGGGTATGTAGGCATTAGTCACAAGCACAGCTTTGAAGCAATTAACTCCAAGGTCAAGAATACATTTATATACACCAGAACTGCAACAAGATGTTTTAAGTAGCTATGAAAAAATAAATATGATTAAAATCAATTGTTGTCTATCTCTGTTTTGTTTGTTCGTGAACCAGTCCTCTAACCTGATTCCAGTTTTAAACAGAAAACTAAGGATGATTTTCATAAAGACATTTTTGTCTTGCTATGTATCATTTTCAGCTGTTGATCTTTCCCTTTGTGGGCAAAAGAGACATTGAAGAGGCATTTAACTCTCTGGGTAAAAGAGGAAAGAACCAGGTCCCCCATCAGCACTGTGGAAAATGATTCCAGAAAACTGATCCCAGTCACCAGCATGGGCAGTGCATGTGTTGATCGTAGAATCATAGAATGAGAGAATGGTTTGGCTTGGAAGGGACCTTAAAGACCATTTAATTCCAACCCCTTGATATCAGAGAGAAGTGGCAGGAACATCTTCATTCCTCCTGGGTCTGCAGAAAGGATGCACCCCTGGACTCATTTACCTGGGCTTTTGGGTAGTACAAAATCCTGCATGATTTCCTGTGATGCTTCTGGCCCTGAATGCCAGCTGGGGCTGCATGAAGGTTGCACAAAACAATTTTCTCTCTGGTAGTACCTTCCTGCAGCAGCTCCTCATTAGCAGCACTGAAAAGCTATAGCATCTTCCCTGCCCTTGCAAACTGTTATGCAAATAGCTCTTGCTGACAGCATAAATACATTCATTTTGGTGTTGCACTAATTGATTTTAGCTCATTAGGAGTGATTTTGCCCTAATTTGATAAGGAAGTGTGAAACTATTTTTCTCAACAGCAGGTTTGTAATTTGTTGAGGTATTAAGAAAGTGTTAATTAGACGCAGTTCTTCTGTCATGTTGATGGTTTGGGGAGTAGTCACCGTACAGTGATAGGCTCTGAGACAGCCGTGCCTGTTGCTCCATGCAGTTTATCAAATTAAGTTAATTATGTTAACGCAAGTGGCATGTGGCACATACGGATGTGTGTGTGTGTTAAAGGCAGCAGTGTGCCCTTTTGTCTCTGTTTTATGTGAATTTCTAGAGCAGGAAGCACAGATGCTGGTGGTACCTATTATGGTGAGGTGAATATTGAGAGGTCTTTGAGTGTGGTCTTCCATAGACGTTATTCCATGTCCTGTTGTGTACACAGACACTGAAGTCTCACTACAGAAATGACAAATCAGTAAAACCATTGTAACATTTGATTCTTCAAGTTATATGCTGAAGGAAGACTTTCCAGTGCATTTATTTCCCAGGGGCACTGGGGCCTTAGGGTCTAAGATCCTGCTGTAGAGGTGGGATTGTATTTGATGAATGAGTTGTTTGAACATACATATATAGCAAACCCCATGGCTTGGGAGCAAAACGATGTTTAAAATATGTCCTTATTTTGCCACTGAAATGGCAAACCAGCAGCTTAGTGTCTCTGGGGTGAATTATCCCAAGTGCTTCTAAGAACCTTCTGGATTCAGAGATGTCTGAAGGCTGGAATGATTGTTTTACTGTTAATCTGGATGGCTGAAAGACAGATATCATTGCATTTGAAATGAAGCCAAATATCTGCAGACTTACATGAGCTATGACAGTTTTTAAAATAAAAGTTTTGCAAGCATTGTTTTCTTACAAAAAGAGAACTTCCCAAAGATTTTTTTTTTTCCTGTAGAAAATGTCATTTTTTTTCCTTTTCATTAAAAGCTGTTACCATATGTAGGGGGGAAAAAAAAAACCAAACCAAAAAAAAACCAGTGAAAAATTTTGCATAGCTTGGGCCCTTGCAAAGGGCCTGTGTCTCATGGGGAGCGTGAAGCAGAGGCTTTTTCATACAAGCTGTAAGAAGAAGCCAGGGCTGTGGTTTGGTGACACTCTGCTGGTACAAGCAGGCACACATGGAGGCATTTTAAGCTCTCCTGAATCAGAATTAAATACATACCATGAGTATACGATTGCACTGTTTTCAAGAAATGACACAAATTGATGATGAGGTTGGGAATGTAGATTGCTCACAGATGGCAGCTGGAGACAGGAGCGGTGGTGGAATATGGACTAATCAGGGGAAGAAAACAAAGGGGAAAAAATGCAATAGCTTCATAAAGTTCACTAAAGAGTAGTTGATGCACTAGAGGAATCAGGCTTTTCTGCTCTGCTTTCCACTGGCTCCCTGGAGGTTGCTCTCATTGTAGTAATTGATACCATGAGGCTGCTTCTGTCCCATTGCTCAGGACTGCTATGTTGCCATGGGGGAGTTGTTGGACAATTTGTGTGAGCCCCACTGTGAAAAAGACTGGTTCCAGACCAGAAAGGATGAACTGAAAAAGAAATGGTCAGATATAAGCCCTGATACCTCTGTGGGCATTAGCCAATGCATTGTCTTATGATGCTAACCCGATGATGACTTAGCCCTTGGCCAGCCAATGGTCTGTAACAGTGGTGGGCAATATACATATTTCTCTATGTTACATTCTTTTAAAAAATTAAATTTCTACTATAGGTGTTTCCCATATCCATTTCTTCCTTTGTCAGCTGTGGTTTCTTAAGTTTTGCTGAACTTACTCTGGATTTAGGTACAGCAAAAAATGGAGGGATCCATTGCTCCTGGCAGGGTACATTGACCCAGTCCCTAGACTGATCCATGCTGTACTGTAAATGCAGGTTGCAGTCACATGTTGGAGCTAACTAAGTATGACAGCTTGTGCAGTGACCCCAGACATCTCTCTTAACAAGTTTATTTGTCCTTTTTTTTTAAACTGTTTTTGTTGCAGCAAATGTGAAGGGACTGAAGCCACAGACTACAGATGGGTTGAGATTCAGATCTTAGTTTTGTGCAGGAGTGCCTGATTGGGTCTTCGCTTTTGATCACTTACAGGTGTGGGCCACAACACAAGAAAAATTGGAGTTTCACTGATTTTCTGCAAGGAGACTGAATTAGGTACAAGCCATGGCCTTGCACAGCATACCAGTGTGCACAGAGAGTGCAAATAATGCCCTAACTAGTGCACAGAGATGGGGCATTCAAACAAACTCTATTTCAGCTGACTTCCAGTGAAGCAGATCACTCATAACACTAGCAGAGAATCCATTATTTTTGTTCTTACAGCTCTCTGTTTTTTAATCTCCTCTGGTTTTGAGGTTATATTTGGCTGGTGATAAAGTGCCAGGTATATTTTTATGACTGCTTCTTTTAGCTTGACAAAATGCATCCGTTGTCAAAATGAATGTGATTGGTCACATTATCATATTTCCACATTGGAGTGAGTAACATTAGAGTAAATTATGTATTTTTCGCAGCATTCCCAGATCTAAACTTTCCAGTATGCTTTGTAAGCCACTGTATTCTCTTGTGAGAGCAATTATTTCTACTAGGTCAGAAGCACTAAGCAAGGGCCCTGGGAGGTGACACAGTAGCGGGCTCCTAGGAAAGGCAGAGATACTGCTCTGTCTGAGCAATAAGAAGCTGAGCCTCTGTTTTCCAGGTTAAAAAATCTGTTTTTCACAATCCAGCCTGTAAGTATCAACAATAGTAACAAATGTGCAACAACCAACCACTACTTTCTTCTGTCTTGTCTTCTGCCAGACTTCAAGATAGAGTCATAGAATCATAGAATAGTTAGGGTTGGAAACAACTTTAAGATCATCTAGTTCTGACCTCTCTGCCATGGGCAGAGACACCTCACACTAGACCATGTTGCCCAAGACTCCATCCAAGCTGGTGGAAATGGTGGTTTCTTAACCAGTTTTCATCTGAATTGCCTCATTTGTTGTGTCAAAATGATTTTAATGAAATGCATTCTAAATAAAAAGCATTTGCAGCAATAATGTCTCCATCTTCAATAGGAGCATACAGGTCAGGTAGAGCTAAGCCTCCATGAAACATAAGCCAGCACCAGTGCAGACTCAGCTTGTACTAGGAAATCCTGCTTGTCTTTATTGCACAACAACATTGAAGAGATAAATGTAGCTTTTCTGATAAAACACTATAACATAGTTAAAATATTTGAAAGTAAATATTTTGGAAAGTATTTTCCAAATGTATATGCTCAACAAAGAACATTGCTAGGAATCCAAAAAGACTGCTGCTTTCTGGGCTGAATTTGTCTTTCAGCTGCTGTAGCAGTGGCAGGAGAGCTTTGGCACTGAAAGTCTCCAGGACCTTTATGGGGAACACCCACCCTTTCTGGTGTTTAATCTTCCCAGCCTATACCAGACTTTGACACACCACTAGCAGTTATTCAAGCCAAAGGTGCCTGACCCTTATCTTACTCATCTCAAACCCAGAAAAAAATAGAATTAATCCCTTAGAAATAGAAAATGCTGCATCAGAAAGAGAGAACTGCAAGTTTATCATCCTGCCAAGGCTGTGAAATTCCTGAATATACCAGGTTTTCACTAACTGAAAACCTAAGCTCTGTTTTTTCTGGAATGGAAATTTCTGATAATTCTGCAGGAGTGATCCAAAGGCATAAAAAGCCTGCAGTTGTCCTTGCCCCACTTTCCTCACTGAATATTTGTTCCTGGCAAGGCCAGAGAATATTGTATCAACTATTGATTTGATCTTGCTAAATCTTATTAAGAGGTGCAGCAGGTTCAGGCATGTCTCAGAAATACGTTTTCACTCTTCCCCTTGGTGGTTATTTTTTTGTTCCTTTTTCTCTATTAAGTTAAATATAAAAATAAACACTATGCAAATACCTCGCATGTATACACACATATTATTCTCAGTGATGTTTGAAAGGAAACAAAATGAAAGCCTGGGTTAAAAGTAGTTATCCAAGATAATTCCATCAGGGCAAGAGACTGCTGTGGTCTTTCCCCCTGAAGGTAAATTTAGCTGCTGCAAGAGTCACATCCTCTTTTCTCTACAGAGGTTGTAGTCATTATACAGGATGCAATTTGGTGTACAGAGCTCTGCCCCAGGGAGGGAATGCCCTAAATCCCAGTGAGTTCTCTCCTGAGACATGTAGGACATAAATGCATCTCAGTGCACCGCCATAATAACAAATTTCCTCACTGGGCTTGTGAACTTTGTTTAATCTCAAAATGCCTCCCAAGGTGTGAGCATGGAACAGATATACTTTGCTTTTTGTCTGATGCCAAAGGTATTCAAAATTTGCACTGTGCTTTGAGATCAGCTCCCAAAAAGCACCATCTGATGACAATAATGTCCGTTCTCTTGCATGGAATGTTAAACTCTAAGGGGAATGTCTTCATCAGCTCAGGTGTGCAGATGCTAGTAATTACAGATGTAACCTTCTGGGGAGATTTTTCCTCATTCCACTTTGTAATGCAGATGGAAAGACACACTGCAGACACTAGCAATGACCATGTGGGCATAAGACTTAACCTCTGATTACCTGATGCACCTGAAAGACTTCCATTGCCTCTTAGGCAGTTTGGAGTGGAACCACTCTTCTCTCCCAGCACTGGGATACTCTCTCTTTTTCGGTTTTCTGTCTTACAAATGGGTTTACCAATGTCTTCAATATATTTCTTTCATCAAAATCCAAGCATCATGCTTGGCCCCTTTCTAAACAGTTCACTGAAGTGGCTGTTCCAGCTAAGAAACCCACTAACCTGGCTTTAATGTCATCATTAAGGGACTTGATGGTACTCGATGGTTGCCCTGATTCATTCTCTTCTTGCTGCACCCTAACTCATTACAGTCAAGCAGAGAAAGCATAGTCTGCAGCCACAATCTGACTCTGCAGCTACAGTTGCCAATCCATTCAGTTACCGTCATTGACTGGGGTAGCTATTTTAGGTCTTGTTCCAGCTAAGATATCCTGGACCAAAGCTGGACTTGAGATGACAGTCATCTCTGGTTTTTACTTAATTAAGTTGCTGTCTAACTTGGGTAGTCACAGCTCATCACACACTGTAAATAAGATAGTGACTAAATCAGAAATTATTACTGTACTCACAAAACAGAAAATAAATCTACACTGAATTTTACCCTCAGATAAACGCAGCAATCTCCTTATGACTTTGGGGAGATATCTATGGTTTTGGGTAGAGCAAGAGCCTAAAAACTTACTGCCTATGGTCCGTTCCCTTAAATCTGCCACACCTCAAGGACATAGGGAATTCATGGTCATCAGTACATATACATCACTAATTTAGTCACATAGATCTTGGAAAATGGTCATCTCTCTCCATCATTAGAGCTACCAAAAAAAAACCCAAACAACCCAAACAAAAAAAAACTCAGAAAAGGCAAGCATTAAAAAAATTATCATCAAACTCTATGAGCATTGACCCCCATCCGTCCCCAGCTTGCCCATCTACACACTTTCCTTAGGAGGAGCTCAGTATGAAATACTATGGATTAAAACGTGATAAAATCATCAGATGACCTATTACAAATGACAAGGTTAATACTCTCCTAATCAATCACCATATATTTCACAACACGACAGTTCAGATAGCTGCAGAAGGGATTTGTGCATTCATCATCAAGAAGGCAAAGGCTATTCCCCCACCTCTGCAGGCCATCTGGGTCTAATCTAGAGCAAGGGGCCCCATTGCCTTCCTGCTCACCATCCCTGCATCCTTTCACTAAGCAAACTGATGTGTGGGGTTTTTAAAAGCACTAGAAGTTCTTAATTTTTCTTCTGGAGCCTGGTGAAGATTGTATATTTGACAAACTATGAAGTAGCTGTGCTTGGACAGGACTGTATAAGTACTTGGCTGATGGTTGTGTGCCTATGGCCATTAAATGTTCAGCTCACCAGAGCAGAAACTCAAGGATGTAGTCCCACCACCATGTCTGAAGTTACCAGACTTTGTCACAAGGCATCAAAGAGAAGGATTTGGGTCCCACCTCCAAGGATTTCTCAAGGAGGGGTGTAATCCCCACTTCCTGCTGGGGCCAATCAGTCTGTGATGCTGAAGGATTTCTCTAGCTCCAAGACATTCTCATGCCTAAAGATGCCACTACTATACATTACTACTTTCATTATTGTTAACATTTTCTCCCATTTAACTATCAGCAATACAAGCAAAACACCTAAACAGCCATCCCTTCTTACATCTAATCTGTGATAGAAGATAGATTCACAGAGGCAATTGTTTTTATTGCTCCTCAGTTAACCACTGTCGGGAAGATTTAGGGAGAGCTTTCCCCACAGAGCTCACAGGTGTTGCCTGCTCAGAGGCAGCTCCTGAGTAGACCCCACACACTTGCCACACCACAGTGAACCCAGTGGCTTGTTCAGTTTCTGCATTGCCAAGGTCTGTGGTAGGAAGATGGTGTGGGAACAAGGAGGCTGTCAGTGAAAGGCTGGGAGGACTGCAAAGATGCCCTGAGGAAGCTTGTACAGTGTGGCAACCCTGAGGGAGTCCCTACCTCCTGGAGCAGTGTCTGGCAACAATGCGAAATAAACTGGTATGAGCTTCCAAGCCTGTGCACCACAGATAAGACTTGCAAACCCAGCTGGAATAAATGGTGCAGTTGGAGAACGTAATGGGATCAGACACATAGTTACTTCCATGTATGTCTGCCAGTCAAGCAAGAGGAAAACCAGCAAGAAAATAGGCACAGGATGCCTGACTGATGCTGAGAATTGTCAGAGTTTGAGCCCACCAGAGGCAGAGAACCATTTGTGGTCAGAGTGGTATTGGTGAGAGACAGAGGATTATAATGAAGAGTTAATTGCTGTTGTCTGTATTATGCATGTGGCTGTTGATTTTTACATGCTTTGGTCTTTCATCAGTGTGAACATGGGAACTGGGACAAGCAGCTGCGTATCATCTAGCAGCAGAGACAACAGCTTCTCTCTCAAAGTGTCCAGACATGTACAACGGGACACATCAGTAGCAAATGTATCCTGTATTTATTCATCACTCACACAGGAAAATGTATGTTGGTGTCAGTGCACAGGATTAGGTTCACCACTGTTTTTCTGTATTTAATCCTTATTGTGAGTCAAACATTGTCCAAGCTCTGGAGATCTGGAAAGTCTTTTTTCTGGCATTGTGGGGAGCTGCACACAAGCCTAAAGTTTTGGAAATCACACTGCAAGCAGACAACAACTTGGACAGGAAAAGCATTGTATTAGTTATGAGATATAAGTAGTCAGAATCTGCCTTTTCTTTTTTGCTCCCATGGGGTACAGCAGCTCCCCTGAATGAATAATCAATTGTAAATCAAATCGTAACCACAGTAGTGGTTTTCTGGTCAGGGACCTTGAGTATAGAAAAAGATAGCTTGATGATTTAGGTAAAACAGGTGAGTAGAAAACTGGAAGATAATCTTGATCTGGTTCATGCTGAGCAATTTTAGAATGAAGACAAGCCAATAACCGTAGTGATGATCTACTCAGGCTGCACAACAGATGAGCTGCTCATGTTTCAGGTACATGAACCAAGAACTCAAACTGTTTATTGTCCTGCTCCTTCTGCCAAAGCTTTGCATTAAATGAATGAAGAGCAAGAAATGACTTAGCTATGAATATGTTCTCACCTCAATGAGCACTAACACAGGGGCAAAGGAGCAAAGGATGGGAGAGAAGTGATGAAGATATTTATACACAAATTAGTATTGGAGTCTGGGGTGTGTCTAATAGCTGATGTATCTGGTTTTAGATAAAAATACAGTATTTCTTATGTGATAATGATTTCTGGCTTTGTAGGAGTGCAGGGTCCCACAGACATCCCCAAAACAGGGAAGTGAAGGAAGATGGGGCCCTAAGGTCTCCACCAAGAGAGCAGTAGGCATTGACATTAAAAAAACCATGAGGTTTTATTGAAAGAAGAGCTGGACTTTTGATCATTATCTAGTTTGCCTATTATAAAGTGATGTGATTTAAATGAAAATGTAACATTAGTGGCTTCTGGGGACTACCACATAGCCTCATTTCTCCTATTGATAGCACCAATGCTCTAATTAAGGTTATGTGTGCACACACTTAAATAGACATGCCTCAGGGACAGATGTAACAGCATATATTTAGGCTCAAAGTAAAAGTTATTTAATGCATGTTGATTTCTGTAACACAATGCCCTTTAATATCTAATTTTCTGTGCAGAAGCACCCATTGCTGATAAATATTTGATTGCACTGAGGAGATACCCAGTAATTATTTTTTTGAATTGTGTGGGTGCGTCATCCAGATGGTTAAAAATGTACCCTTTTGCAGGAATTTATGGGACCAATAAAGCAGTGATGGAACAGAGCTGAGAAGAGCATCGTTATGTCCTCAGCTGTTAGTGAAGACTCTGCAAGTGGCAGCAAGGAGCCACTTTGCCTCCAGTTGTGCACCCTACAGCTGAGAAACAGAGGGTCCCCATCCACCTCCCTCCAGTGTTTGCTGTTTGCTCTTCCCAGCTGTGCATGTGGGCAAACATAAATCCTGATAACTGCTGGTGGTTAATCAGAAAAATATCTCTGGACAGAGAGTGTAAACAGCTCGGCGAATGTATATGTTCTTAGGCCACAGGAATGAAATCCATGCAGACTGCCTGTGCCAAGAAACTCTTGTTACATTCATTAAAACCAAAACAAAATTCCCTGTGCTTGGAAGGAGACTGGAATCAGGAGCAATGTGCAAATGTTCATCTCCCACCATCTCGCAGTATTAAACTGAAGGGCACACAGAATAGGGACTGCAGGAATGTGAACTGTACATCCAGTGAAAGGATGGTTTACTTGCGTGCATGTTTACATTAATGCAGTGATAGTAATAAAGCTCTGCATTCTCTTTACCTTTTTTAATTTGTCAGTATGCCACTTTCTTACCACAGGAAACTGGAAATCATTTGGCAGTGTGGAATAACTTTGTATGCAAGACATTGTTTCAAAGCTAGATTTCTCCAAAAAAAATCATTAAAAAATAATAATAATAAAAAAATATAATCCTGGAATCTTCCTTTTAACTGCTTCCTCCAAGCTCTCACCCTGCCAAATTTCTTGACTGTTTTGATTTTGGTTCTATTATGACTTGCAGACATCAAGATCAAAAAGAAATCTGGGTGCTAGTGGCTTTGTGTGGGTTTAACATCCCATTTCTTTTAACTCAGCTCAGAAGTGAATGAAAGAGGAGACCCTAGCGTTATTCCCAAGGGAGGGCATTCAGAGAAGCAGGAACACAGCGAAATGAAAGTCAAAACCTTTGGAGCATTTGAAATGGTGATGAAGGGAAGAAGGGATCCAAGCTTAGGGAGATGTGGGGAGTGAAGGAGAAGGTGGATGATGTGACAAGACAACAGAGGAGGCATGAAAAGAAAACCAGGCAAAGATGAGAAAGGGAACAAGGCAATTAAAGGCAGATGCTGTCTCTCTGGGCCCTATTCACTGTTCCTGCCTACACAAACCGATGAGCACACGTGCTGGCCTCAGAGGGAGCCTCCATCCCTCCTGCACCAGCAGCGCCCTTTGCTCTTTGTAGAGATTGCTCTATGTCCCCCCAAAGGGCAGGGATCAAGATCCTCCTCAAATTCAGAGGCACCGCGTGATTCTGCATGGAACATGTCCTGCTGAGGATAGCTGCTCTGCTACACACAAAATGTGAGACACAAACTGTTGTCCATGCCAGTCTGAGTGTCTCCTTTTCCATCAACATTTTTCCAGTGATTCCTGGTAAAATCCAGTGACTGCTTGGTTGGTGGGAGCAGAACCTACTCAGGCTGAGATGACCCAGCAGCACTGGTGAGGCAACATGTGTATGTACAATTGTGCCCAAATTTGGGACATTATGGGCCCAGTGTGATTATTGTACAACTCTCACTCTGTTATCTTTTGGGCTGCAGAGATCTGTGCATCACATCCCGACCACCTTGCTCAAGACATGGAGTGTTTCCAGCAGAGCTGAAATGACTTTCCCCATCCTGGGAGAGATGGAGGGATGCTGGGCAGTGACAGAGTGACAGTGTCCTGAGAAATCCCTTTTAGAGCTACAGCACAGCCACCAACCTCCCTCCAACCAGTTTTGCACTGCTGGCTTAGAGGAACTACCCATGTATGCAGAAGGGTTTTGCATATAGGGTTAGAGCCCATAGCCCAAGGAAGTCAGTTCAGGCTTCCAGACAACTGTGTGCAATCCAGACCTAAATATGAGGACCAGAAAGTCTCCTGGGACATGTGCTACTTTGCTCCTCAGTGGTTCCCGCAGAGCAACAGCAGACTGAGAAGCAGTTACGGGCTGCTGAGGCTGGTGGGAACCATTGAAGGGAGAAATGAGAACACAATGGGAAAACGGAAATGCAAACAGTGTGGCAAAAGGCAAAAATTATCTGGTTTTGTCCTTTGTTTTAAAAATTAAGCTTGTGTCACTCTTGTGTCTGCGGAGTGAGGCTGTGTGGAGGAGTTATCCGTGCACCTTGTAGCAGAGCTGTCTGGCAGGCTGCTAGTGGGGCTACAGGCATGAGAAGACACCCATTTTTCTCAGCTGAAAATGAGGGAAGACAAGCAAAAGCTTGAAAATAAAACCAAATAGACACATAAATGATTTGCCTGTCGTGGGGCTGAATCTTAAGGTTTCCATGCTTCTGCACAATGCATTGGGTATTAAGGTTAGGATATCTTATCCCAGGATAGTGTCCTTACCAGGGTGTAAAGCAGTGCAGGGTAAGAAGAAATGGGGAATTTCCTTCCCATTAAGAAGGAACAGACCTTGACAGCAAATGATATTTCCTGCATTTCTGAGTGCTAGCAGAGAAGTCACTTACCCCAAGGACAGCCTGTTTGTGGCCAGTTTTACAGCTGTCTTTATGGTCAAGCAGGGGAGTTAGCAGACAAAACATGTCAAATAAGGCAGCTTTGGAGAGCTTCTGGAAGACATTTATTCTTGTTCTCATAAAATGTGGCAATATTTTAATCTGTTTGTAATGTTTATGCAGTTTTATCTTAATTTTCCATTTTTCAGCAGGCAGGTGCAGCTCCCACTCCACATGGGGCTGGGACTATTTGATATTAAAGCACATCCAAGCATTAGAGCCCAAGGCAGTTCTTTATCTACACAGTATAGTAAAAAACACCTTTGTTTTCCACCTAGGGAAAATAAGCCAATGTGTACAGTGAGTTTGATAGAGCAGAGGTTGTAGAAGCATCTGCCATACACCTGTCAGGCTGGTGCCACTTTCAGGGACTGCTGGTCCTCATATGGTGAGGATAAGCATTTCCGAGCATTAAAAATGCTGCTGTAGCTGTGCTGGGAAGCCCAGTCCATGTTCACTCTGCTCCCCCTGCAAAGCTCAGTCGCTAAAAATAGTTCATCTTGTTTAAAGAATAGTGTGTAAAAAGCCCTGAAATTCCCTTGCCATTTAATGATGTGGAGATGAAGGACTGAAAATTATGACTAGACAATATGAATGGTCTGGCTAAGTAATTTAATACAGTGAACAAACCCCCATTTTTCCAGATATCCCCACTGTGTGCTAACATGTCCATCAAGGATGACACAACTCGCTCGTTGCCAGGGCAAAAGTAGACAGATACGCACAAATCTCCTCACACAGATGTCCTTTGCTGTGCTGACAGCAGAACTAAGATCCATCACAATGGATGAACGGTCCTGATATCTATTTGATTTATACCCCAGCTGGACTGCAGTAAAAATTAAAATAAGACTCATAGGAGTTTCTCTTGATAAATACCAATGTTATCATTGCAGCCCACTGAGGTCACTTATTTTCTCCTAGCGACTGGCAAGAGCCAAGGGGATATGATGTGTGCCAAGATATTTATGAGACTATATAACAGTGTCTTTATTAAGATAAAAGGGAAACTTTGGGAAAGATAAAAACCTCAAAACTATATTATCTTTTTAGTAAGAAATTACTGAAGCTACAGTAGTCCTAAGATAGAGCTGGAGGGGAAGGAGGAGGAATTGCTGGCGCAGACTCCAGCGTTTCCCTTGGCAAACCAGTGACTCCAAAATACCATGAGCAACATTTGTGAATAACAGAAGTTTGCAAATACAATGTTCTGGTTTCCAGGGAAACCCAACCTTGGCCTTCAGTTCCATATTTCAGCAGATTTCATTATCCTCTCTGGATTTAGTATAATGAATTGGCTGTTGATGAATTCTGCTGCCTACATGACACCTTGTTTACAGAGGTTTCCATTGCGAGCCAGTAGAGGTAGGATGCTGATCCCAGTGGAGATTTGCTGTGAGCACAAGAGGCATGGGTGCTCCTTCAGAGCAGCCTGGGTCCAGACAGCAACATATCAGGGGCCCTATGAGTGAGCTAAGTTTTTTCTTTATTGAAGCCTGGCTGTCTAATTTCTGCATAAATAAGAGGTATTTATGGCTTTCTCATATCCTTCCAGCACTGAAGCCCTTACTCAGCCAGTCATGTGAAAGAGTTTTTTATATTATTCCATCCATATCTCATATGGGTTCTTCCAGCTGGTTGCTTTAATAATTATCACATTAAGGGAAGAAAAACAAAATATATATATATATATATTTCCAGAAAAGCTATTCTTGAGTGAAAGATCATGGGCAAGTCTGGAAATAGCACATCCCGGTGTGGGTCTCCCTGCAGTGCCCCTGCAGTGAACCCAGGTCTTACCATGGCATAGACCTGCCAAAAGCCCAACAATGACCTCTGCAACTCTGCTGGGTTCCAATTTCAATTGATTTGGTCTTTTGAATGCCTCAACTACATCTTGGCCTTCTCTGTTATTTTTTGCCCCTAAAGTGAATATATTCAACTCATGACTGCGGCAACTGTGGCAGAATTGTGTGTCCACCCTGCTACTTCCAAATGAGCAATTCAAGAACCTCCAGCTGCCTACAACAGTCTTGCTAACCTTTATTCCAACAATGTGGGGGGTGATCTCCATCCTTCTCTTCGCTGACTTTCCATTTCAAAATTTTCTGTGTTTTATACAATGGGTAGAATATACTCTGGGCTGTTATTTTGTATTAATAGAATCATAGAATAGTTAGGGTTGGAAAGGACCTTAAGATCATCTAGTTCCAACCCCCCTGCCATAAGCAGCAACACCTCACAATAAACCATGCCACCCAAGGCTTCGTCCTACCTGGCCTTGAACACTGCCAGGGATGGAGCATCCACGACCTTCCTGGGCAACCCATTCCAGCGCCTCACCACACTAACAGGAAAGAATTTCTTCCTTATATCCAATCTGAACCTCTCCTGTTTAAGTTTGAACACATTACCCCTTGTCCTATCACTACAGTCCCTAATGAAGAGTCCCTCCCTCCCTATAGGNCCTCTCCTGTTTAAGTTTGAACACATTACCCCTTGTCCTATCACTACAGTCCCTAATGAAGAGTCCCTCCCCAGCATCCCTATAGGCCCACTTCAGATACTGGAAGGCTGCTATGAGGTATCCATGCAGCCTTCTCTTCTCCAGGCTGAACAGCCCCAACTCTCTCAGCCTGTCTTCGTATGGGAGATGCTCCAGTCCCCTGATCATCCTTGTGGTCCTCCTCTGGACTTGTTCCAACAGCTCCACATCCTTTTCATATTGAGGACACCATTAATATACTTTTCTGTCCATTCTGGAGCAATGAGTCTATTTTCGTAAAGCTTCAGACTTCTTGAGAGAACATTTATTCTTTAAGGAAATGCATTTATTTGCTTACTTTGTTTATTTTTGGAAAAAGAAAAGCAGGAAGGAAAACATGAAGATTAAAGTTTCAATATGCAATGATCACTTACAATGACTGATTCAGGGTTTTGGTAGGTGAAGTTATCTGTTGTTCATTAAAGCTAACTCAAAAAATTAAAATAGAAGAAACCTTCTTGAAGCGAGTCTAGAGAATTACTTATATTTCTTGTAGTGGGATAGCCTCATGGAGACATCTGAAAAATCTAAAAATATGCCTTCTAAAATGGCAGGATTTGATATTGGATGTCACAGGCTGTGTCACTGGCATCCCAAGATAGACTCTGATGTTAGAAATAGCTCTTGTAAGAAGAGTCTGCCAAAACCTACTCTTCTTAAGCTGAACACTTCAGTATGATGCATATTTATGTGCTAAAATTTTTACAAGTTGACTTGCTACTGACGTCCCCTAACGCGGGCACCACGTAGATGGGCCACCTTGCTCTCCTCATGCCCATGGATCTCATTCTGCCCCCACAGGCTCATTGTGTGTGTTTCTTGGCTCATCCCCCAGAGTTCACTGGAGCAAATGGTAGTGTGAGATGTTCTGTAATGAGACCATGGGCCACTGAAACACCTACATGTTATTAACTTCACTATGTCTTAAAGTCTTGTTTAAGTGTCTAAGGGTGGAGGCAGTAACAGAAGTTTCTGTGTCCAGGGATGTGAAACCCATAGGAATGTCTTTTCCCCCTTGCCCTTTAATATACCTGAGCTGTAGGTTAAGTGAAAGACGCTGGAGGGAATTTGCATTTCTGAGGATGCTTCATAGGATAGGAAAAAAATAACTGTTATAGCTGAAACCAGGACAATCCCAAAGAATATACTTGAGATGTGTTTTTTTCACATGTTGTTATGCAAGCAATGGTCTTTGATCGGCAGGGAACTACTAACTGTAGCAAGGGCAGGGGATAATGGGAGAGGATGGAGATAGCCCCTCTCGCTGTCACCGAAATCCCTGTATGTGCCTACCTGTGCCTGGGAAAGGATGCTCTTTTCAGTCATGGCCACCTACACTGAACTTTTCCCTCCTTTTTGTAAACACTCTTAGGAAATTGTTTTTACTACAGTATTTTGCTGCGTGGGCCCATGTTTGAAAAGTGACTCATCATTTTGAGTGCCAAGGGCAAGAAATGTTATTTTAGAAATTGAATGCTCAACACATTCAGAAAACAAATCCCCTTTAAGGTGGCTTCCAAAGTGGCTCACAAAAGGAAAGTGTTTGCAATTATGTCATTTTACAAAAATTCGGCTTCTGTGCTTAGTCGTTGAACTTCTTTCATCTTTTCTTGGTAAATATTGGTAGTGGCTTTTGGAAATTCAAGTAAATTTACCATTTCACCTTCTAAATGGACTGACAATGGAGCAATATGCTTGAAAATGTTGGTTAATTATGTGGCTTGTGACAACTGGAGTAGCCTGTAAAATCCAAACCAACCAAAGAGCTCGGATCAAATCTGGTCTTCATTTTTGGATGTGTATGGCTGGTGTCTCTGTGCAATTAAGGTAATCCTAGAAGATAGAGTTCTCTCTTCAGGCTGGTTCTTTCACGTTTCCATATGTATTTCATTTTGTAAGCAACACATTTCCACTCTTCCTGATTTTGTACTCTTTTGATCCAAAACCAGCGAAATACATATTCACTAAAAGGATTCTTATGTGATGGCTTCATTCTGCCATAACCTCATGGGGACAAAGTTCAGAACAACCCTTACCTGCTCTTAATTTACTGCAAATATGATTAAAATCTTATCTGAGGTCATTTTTTTTCCTGTACTTCGCTGCTGTATGATTTCCTCAAGCACATAGAAGAGGGTTTCTGTACTTTTTCCAGCAGTTTTGTGGTGCAAATGCTCTCCTGGAGGAATTTGCTTTCTGAAAAGGACTCCTCTGAACGCTTCCCATTAGTTCATCATGATTTTGCCATCTTAAAAGCAAACCAGAAAATAGAGGAGTAATAAAAAGACAAAAGATGCTCAGTGCAGCACATCTGAAACAGCTACCCTGTAAAATTGGGGTGAATTACAGACAATTTCTCCCTCCTGGATCACCTTGTCTTTTCAGATGGGAAAGCAATGGATCTATCTGGATTTTTAACTATTCCATGCTTCACAGTTAAGCCCTTTTCCCTTACATTTTAATCTGTCATGACAGCAGTCAAGCTCATTCTTTATTTGTGCATCTTCACCTTCAATAGAAAAGCAAGCTTGGCACTGAAAGGAAGGTTTATAAGCAGATTGCAGTAGCAATTATTCTATCTAAACCATACTATAAACATCATGTAAACAACAGGTAAAATAATAAACAGCACTGAGAACCATTTAAAGAGGTCTTCTGTGGCTTGCAGCTGCTCTTCTTGAGAATTTCAAGCCTCTTTAAATGAAACTGAACAGCAAGAAACCTTTTATTTTGCTAATGTTTACAATAACTCAGTCTTTTGCTCTTGTGGAGGATTCATTCTCCATAGAGCCATGAAGATGTGGCTTTCACATCCCTGGTATGGCGTTTCCCTCATACACAATATAATATTCTGTCTTTTATGGGCAATCTCAGGTGACTGCTTTCTGTTTCATAACCACACTTGTCTCTCATATGATCAAGCAAGCAGGTCAGCACCAAGCCTGGGCAACTGGATAGTCTGAATGAGGCTCAGTTTTGGGATAGCACTTTCTAATACATTACATTTCAACACAGAGATATATTTTATACCCTGAGAAGCTGGTGCAATGGTCCTTGCATTGGATCAAGTACTCTAATAATAATGAAAGTGTTTTGCACATTTGTTATATAGTGTCTCCTAACTGATCATCCCCAAGAGATCTGGAAAAATTAATTCAATTTCATACAGGTCCCTTGAGGCACATGAGCGGTAATATTGCCATCCCAGAATTACAGACACTTAGGAAGGCTGATGATAAACTCCTTAACTGAGCCCTCGGTGGGATAATTGCAGCAGCAGCCCTGGCTGGTGGGAAAAGTGGAAGAAAGGGTCTGCTTCCCTCCTCCACGGGGAAAGCAGAGGATGAGCATCCATAAGGAAAATGCAACTTCTTTTGTATGTTTCTAGGCTGTCAAAAGGGAAATGCATTCACTCCATTGGTTTTGCTTCCTTATACCCATTAAGGTTAGGGAAACCACATTTCATTGCTTCTAGCTAGTACCACTTTGGATCGCAGATGTTATGAGCTAAACTGGTGGGAGTTGCATTAAATTAGTGATAAAGTCTATAATGGCTTTTGTGCAGGGGCAATTGTCTTTTAGTTCTTCCACAGAGAGGCCTATTTTTACTTGCTGTAAAGGAGCAATAACTGATCCAGGCAGGAAAGAACTGATGCTGGATCTCTGGTCTTCCATCAGCAAGCTGGCAGCCCTCAGGAGAGCCAGTGTTCCCCACTGGCAGAAGGAAGCTTGGAAGCACAAACCCAAGGAAGGTGGGACAGCCTCAAGCTCTGTATGCTGACGTAGATCCCAGCATGCCAAACTGGGATAAGGCAGAAAACTGCTCAGAATACAATGAACTTGCTATTGATTTCAAGGAAAGGGATTAATTATTTGTGTATGGAATGAGCCAGATAAATCAAGCATGACAAGTGATGTCCAAATTGAATTAATACTTCAAAGACTACTTTCAAATTATTGCAACAGGACAGGGTTGCAGCCTGGGGTTCCCACATAGCTCTCCAGGCTGTCACCTATACTGCTTTTTATTTCCGGGCTTGGTATTGAGCTATGTAATGATGCACCAAATCATAACCTTGATAGAGTGATAGGCTGGCGGACCATTTGAGAATCCAGTGGGTTCAGAAGTCCTCAAAGCTGAGGCTTGGTTGGGATGCCGAAGGATGCTGGCTCATTCCCATGATATGTGTGCATGCCCTACTCAGCTGCAGGAGCTGAAGGCACCTAAAGATCCTCCATTAATTAACTCTCAGGACATGCCCGTGAGCTAAGTTCTGTTAATATCTCTCTGCTTCCCACCTTTGGGGAGCTGAATGATGTGCTGACAGCACACCTGCTTGATTTTCCCGTTGTGCAGGAGGAGATCTCATCAGAAAGATAGAAGGAAGTAGGAGATAGTCTCCTGTAGGAGGCTGTTCCGGGGGTGTATTCAAAATGCTTCCACACTAAATGAAAAATTGGAAAAACGCATTTCTCATATCAAGGATCCCAGTGAATGAGCTGTGACTCATGAGTCCTGAACAAGAAACTTGCTACCATCTGTCTATATTTTACCAGCCCGCCTGACTTAGCTCAGCTGTGCAGTAACAAGCTGCTACCAGTGCAGCAGTGGCAGCAACAGAGCGGGTGGCATCACTTGGAACTCTCCTAACAGAACACCCCTGCCAGACGTTTCCCCTTGCCTGCACTGTAGAGAGGGCTCAGGAGGGCTTGGACAGGTGGTGTTGCCCCTGGAAGTCCCTGACACAGGGGTGTACTGCAAGATCCCTGGCAGATGATCTTTTTCTACTGAAACAACAGGATAAGGTGGACTTTTGCTTCCAGTTAACCACAAAAATAAACAAGGAAAATACATCATACATGGACAGAAAAAGTCTGATTTCATGAAACATAACTGCAGTCTTCTGGACTAATATAACATTTGCATTTTTCTAACTTTAGTAATTTGCCAGACTTTGGCTCTGTCTTCAATGAGAGAATGATTGCTTGTTTTCATAAAGAGGAGTGTTGATTTAAAAATGCTAGCTCCACTTTGAGAATTCAAGGGGAAATGCTTTACTTCATATCAATCAAGCTCTTCTAAGTGATGCAAGTTCATTTCACACTCTTCTCCTTGATTTCAGTACCTTGTGTTCAGCAGTAAAAGCAAAGCACATAAATAAAACGAAGCCTGTTTTGCAAAAATAGCTTTTGCAGAAGCACACAGAAGAAAGTGAAGGTTTAAAGCTAGTGTCTCGCTTTGTCCAGCCTTGTTTGGCAGGAATAGGCAGGAGAGTAATGAAATGGGGAAGTACCTTTGTGCAGCTAGTTCAGGTGTCCAGCTGAAATGCTACTTCCAGGTGTTCCATGGGCTCTGTGGCATCTCCAGAAGACAAAGGTCAGCCAAGGGTTTGGCCATCATCTGGAAATACTCCACTCCCTGGGGAGTTTGAGGTACCC
Organism: Agapornis roseicollis; assembly: GCA_002631895.1. Lineage (NCBI taxonomy): Eukaryota > Metazoa > Chordata > Aves > Psittaciformes > Psittacidae > Agapornis > Agapornis roseicollis. The sequence goes on along the minus strand of NDXB01003522.1, from coordinate 74,330 downwards.
AGTCCCATAATTTGGCATCACTTGAGAATGGTTGAAGCTGACTTGAATTTCAAATTGAGACGTTGGCAAAACTGTGGATGGGTCCCAGAAAAGGCTGGAGAGCATCTTCCAACCCACATGACTGCTGAAGGATGGGTGAGGACCAAGGGAAAACTTTCATGCTAATCATCTCGCTAGCTTCAGCCTTGGACCAAGGAATGCTCACTGTGTCCACCAGGCTTTCAGGAGTTGCTTTTGGCTGTAAAAGGTCTTTGAGTTTATTTACTACTGTAAAGCCTTGTTCTGGAGAGTAGAAAGTCCTCAGGAAGAGCTATAAAAATAATGTACTTCAAAAATGTACTTTGCAGTGTCTGACTAATAAAATTGATCTGTCTGGCTTAGCAAAGCATGAAGTCAGAGATGAGCTGCGAGGGGCTCAGGATGGCAACATGTGGAAGAGATTTCTGAAAGCTGTCTAATCCAGTGGAAAATGGTGCGAGATCCTGAAACTGGAATGGCAAATTTGGACTAGGGATAAGGGGCAACATTTTAACAGAAAAGAAAATACATATAGAAATAACCTATGAAATGATGCATAGGGAACTTGCTGTTCTCTGGCTGAAAGTCCATGGTCATCCAAACCCATCCTTTGCTAATGTTGCATTTTGGAGAGCTAAGTTAGGCATCTCAGTTATTTGGATAAAAAGTGTCTGGTTTTGCTTATCCACTTTACATGCTGGAATACAAGATGCATTTTCTCTTTTCTCATCCTTATTTATTTTGGTGCAATTGTTATTGTTCCTGTAAACCCTGGTTCCCAGAGAGTAAGCTGCTAAACCAAAAGGGCTCTTTCCAGTTCTAAAACTGATGGCTGCAGTGCTTCACTGTGTTGTAAGATTTCTTTCTCAGCTAGTGTTTTGTAAACTCAACATTCTTTAAATCAGTTTCAGCTTTGATATTCCTGTTTATTGCTCATGAAAGCAAAGAAATGAGACTGCTCCTCTTCCTTGTCTCCTTTCCCAAGACACAAAATGAGCAGCATTCTTACCGGCTTTTGTAAATGATCACCAGCTGACATCTCTTATCAATGCGCTTCCAGGAGTGACATAGCGTAAAAAATAAGAAAGGACCATGAGAAGAGCATCCCATTCAGCACGTCTCTGCGGCAGCCAGCCATGGAGCACTCAACACCCACGCATCACTGCCTTAGAGTTAGCTCTCCTTGCAGGGAAAAAGCGAAACAAAACAAAGAAAAAGAAGGAAACTCGCAGCGTTCAATCTGCTGTTCATTTTAGCAGTTATGGAATAATAGTTGTGTATATTCCCAATGGTCAGAGGGGTGATGGTTGTACTAGATATGGGCCAGAGAATACAATTGCAGGGCAATTTCTCTCTGTTCTTAATGGACTTGTATTGTGCTTGTAAGCAGTAGAGTGTCCTAATCTCTTCCCAGTGGGTCTCACTAAGGGGTCATTGCAGATACTCTCTCAGCTTTGCCTGGTATAGCAAATTCCTTATGGGCCAGATGCTGCCACCTTTATACACTCTAAGTGGTGCCCACCCTAGGGCTCCCATCCGAAAGGAGGTGAAAGGGCACTGCAGGGATGCAGGGAGTGAAGAGGAATGCTGGGGGGGGGGGGTTGTCCCTCAGAGCTGTGTCTTCTCAGCTGCTCATTTTAATAAGGATTTATTTGTAAGCTGAGCAAACCAAAGAATTTCTCCTCTTCCCTAAGTGAAGAAAAAAATAACAACTCAATAACACACCAGCTAAAGAACGCTTCTTCCTGCCCTGTGTTCTCCTTCATGGATATTTTACTTCAGTATTTTTTGCTAATTATGTCATCAAAGACTGAGTACTCCTTCCCAAAGTCTTCCTGCAGCCTTTCCCAAAGATGTTCTTAAAAGAAAAAAACAATTTTTAATTTTTTTAAGCCTATGCCTGGAATGAATTCTGCCAAAAGAGTAAAACAGCAAGAGAACCTCACCTTTTCATTATTGCTGTGTGTTATTACTACAAAGTCACATTGAAAATAGTAAGATTCAGTAAGAATTGTTTTTAACTCTCCATCAGCACATGGATAATGTGATACATCACAGCTGTTTGCAGGCATTTAGCACCATTAGATGCTTTTGTTTTTATGGGGAGCAAAGTCCTTGCTCTCAATTTGGGCTAGCTATTGCTGCAGAGGAAGAAATGAGGTCAGTGAGCCACCAAAGCAAAATCTCCAGTTCTGAGGAGAAAAAACATAGTTCTGCCTTCCTGTTTTCTCCTGGCTCCTTAAATATTCACCCTCGATTGCAACCTGGGTGTCAGTGCCCTTCCTCGAACAGGGCACTGGGACCCTGCCTCCTGTAGCTCTTAGGAACCTTCTTTCCCTTCGCAAACCATCCGGGAGATGTCTTGTCTCTGCAGGGATGATCCCTCTCCTTCCTTTCCATTTACTTACTCATCCAGCATCAGTCAGGGGTATCACTTCCATCACAGTTACTATATGGAAGTAAACAACAGAGGTATTCAAGGGATTTCAAGAGCTGAGCTGCTGAGCACTCAGGAATCTCTAACATCCACCTCATTAGGTTAATTGAGTGATTATGGATTCTGCAAACCCTGAAAGAAAGTTAGGATCTGAAAATCATGAAAAATCACTGACTGAATGGCTGTCTTTGTGTTATTTACATGACCTGAGGGATTGACAATGGAATCAAGGAGAGAGATTAAAATGGGAGTGACCTTAAAACCAGACAGCTCATGGAAAAGCCAAGAACTTGGTAAACCTATCGCTATCTTTTGCCATACAATGAGACATTAACTACCTTTATCTTAAGTTCAGGGTAACATTTAGGGAAAACTATTTTATTCTGCCATTTCTTCCATTATTTTTTTTTTTTAGCTAAATCTTTAAATGTGGCTATACTTCTGTCTGATGTTCCCCTCTGTTTTATATAAGAGATCTGAAATCAGAGTTGGATTTGGTTTGTAAAGATTCGGAAAGGTTTAGGAAGTTTGTGGTTTCAAAATGGATGCTGTTTAAGCTATACTGACCAAACTGGAAAGAAAGGCCATGTTTTGTGAAGTATGATGTAGAGTGGCTTGGTAAGAGCTGTGATACATTTATCTTAAAAGGTAATGGTGGAGCACTGGGATGACAGCCAAAAGAAAAAGGGAAAATGGAGCTGACCTGTGCTTTCAGAGCCATTTATGTCCCTTTTTATGTCCCCAGGTATTTATTTTGCTGGTGAAACTCCTCTTGTCTAAGCCTCCCACCGCTGACAGAGGCATCCGCTGTTGCGTATCTGCCTGAGTTCCTGGAATGACACCTTGTGCATTATGTTCCACCATTGCCATGAGATCCTCCCATAAACGTGAACATTTTTTATGTCTGTCACGGGCCTCCTTTCACATAGACTGCCTTCAGGCTGAACTTTTGTGTAATATATTTTGACACCCCATATGGTCCCCACGGCTCTCTCAGGCACAAGCTGAAATTGCGCTCATGTTGTTGGCAACTGCCGATATCTGGAAGCAGTCTGTCTTTTTTTCTTCCACAGCGATATTCACATTTGGGAAGATTAATGTGATGATTAGGCACTGGCAAAGAGATGGAGTAGATGACCTAGTAGGTCTTTTCCATCTCTAATTCCTGTGTTTTATTAAGGGGAATTCTTTGTTGCTGTGGCACTAATTTGTCTGAGCTGTCACCACGGAGGGAAGGCAGAAAAGGTGGCACCAACAGTGTCATCTAGATCCATCTTTTTTTTGGCACCTCTGCCCCTGTGAATCAAGTGTACCATCTGGTGAGCAGGCAGATTGCCATGCCAGCAGATGGGCAGGAGTATATCTAGCTATGAGACCATGTATGATTATCAAATGTGTTGTTGGGCGAGGATTTCCAGCAGGAATACCAAAACAACTTTTCGTAATGAGCTTCTGGTTCCCCGGGTAAAGAGACAGGCCATTTAGCTCCCCAAGAACCGGCCAATATTCAGCCCCCGGGCTGAATGGCATTGGGGCAGGCAAGAGGGAGGAAAGCCAGTGATGCTTCCCTGCTGTGCTGCTGGGTACCGGGCATTTGCCGAGTGGCAGCTGGATGCTGGCAGACAGCACTATTTGTGGCACCACAATGTGATCCCTCCTGGATGGAGATCAGAGTAGGAACAGATCCTGCTTCTCCTCCAGAGCTGCAACCCGTGTCCTGATGTTTTAATGCAGAAAACTGTACATTTGGTCAAAATGTTCTTTGAGGGTAGGCATTTGTGATTAAAAAAAATAACAATGTAACTGCTATGCACAAGTCTTCCTTTTACACCAACAGAAGCATTTGCCTTCAGGTCTTGTCCCTGTAGCTGTGACATAAACACAGACAAGGTGTTTGGTGCTACAGAATATTTTTAGCAGGGCATCTCATATTACAAAGTTTCAACTTTCCCGTGAGATGTGAAAAGCTGTTTTTCTCTTGACAACTAGTTTATTTCTTTCATTTTCAGTCACTTTACAAAGCCAAACACTGTCCACCCAGGGACAGTGCGACAGCAGGGATTGCAGCCATCCAACTTCTCTGGATGAGGCACACTAGGCATCAGGGGGCACCAGGGTTCATTTTCTCCTTCTTCTCACACCAGTCCCCTTTAATTTAACCAAATATTGTGCTAGGGCAAATGCACATACGTGCAGGTGGTCCTCACTGCCCACCAAATCTGGATTTGTTGGCTTTCTGGTAAGACAAGGAAGATGATAAGGATGGTGGTGGTGCTGCAGCAACCTGCACTCATCCAATGGGCTTTATTAGCGTGGGCTCTCTGCCACCCAAAAGCGGCTGAATATAGTCAAGCTGATGCTTGATGTGGCACAGCTCTGCCCATGTCATGCCTTGCCTGGGCTAATGAGCCTGGGCACTGCTCACTTGCTGTGGAGCTGGTCCTGGTCTACAGAGCATGGTGCAATTCAGCTGAAACTGGATGAACTTATCCAGGAATCACATCCAAACAGAAATTCACTGAATGGCATTTTCAATATACAGCTGTGGTGCTCAGTGCAGGAGATACTGATTAAATAGGAAAATCGACAGTCTTTTCCTCCCTACTGACCTGTACCTCCTGTTTATACAGACCTGGGGGTTGGACATCACCAAGCTCTACAGGTAAAACCTCTTCTGATTTCAATAGACGCAGTATTTCATGTTGGGCTTTTAAGCAAAAATTATGATGTACTTTTAGTTAGTTTGAAGGCAGGTGAGAGTATATGATCTGTATGTTAGCCCACAGAGGCAAATGTGGAGGATCAGCATATCCAGCCATGTGTTTTCTTTTGTTTTGCAACAGCTGAGCAGGGTTCGATAATGAAGGAATGACAGTTCTTGCCTCACTGTAGCCAAAGGGATCTACGTGGAACAATATCCTGTGATGTAAAATTTTTTTTAATCCTCTCCAGATTGCTTTTGAGGTGGTTTCAGTGGCCTTTATCGCTTCTTCCAATACACCTTCTGAATGGCAGATCATTGTGCCCCAGCACCATCCCTCCCCAGAGTGAGCCAGTGAGGCTAGCTGAGCAACCCTTTTCTTAGCAGACTGTGGTGAGTACCAGTGGGAGCTGAACGATTGCTATGGTCACAGCCAGTGCCACATCCAGGGATACCCTTCAGGAAAACCTGCCCAGAAGACCTTTATGCTGGCTGACTTGGAGGCTGTGGTGAACTGAGCCATACCACAAGACTGAAGCAGCATCAGGGAGGCTATAAGACCATGGGGGTTCATGAAAAAAACATGTTATTTAGGGGTGTCTTCTGCCTGGTTCTCTCTCTGTCTGCTTTTACAGCAAAAACATCAGCTCAGGACATCTCCCTGCTCCTTCTTCTCAGCCCAGAATCTTCAGGGCCTGCTGGAGGAGTGTGACGAGTACCATGTTTAGGACAAGACCTTTCCTTCACACAAGCCCCACTGGAATAAATGTCATAATTAACCCTTTGCAAAACCCCTTTGTTACTGCTGATATACTACAACTCATGATCTCTCAGCACAGACATCCTGTGGTCTTTGGGGTCCCGCACCCCAAAAAGATGTGTGATCACCTTCCAAGATAATATCTATTATGGCAGTTTTCAGGCTAGAAACAAAAAAGTTAAGTGATTTTCTTCCAAAATATGATAGAATATGACTAGAAAATGGTTCATGGTGACATCAAAAAGTGATATGAGCTGGTACTATGTGTTACAGAAAATGGAGATGCTCTCAAGTCCAAGAGGTCTGGGTGAACAGCTGATCATGATGTTCCCATGCACACCAGCCTGCAGGAGCTGGACCAAGCTGCTTCTGGAGGAAATCCCAAGCCCCTGGCAAGGAATGCTGTGTTGCCACTGTCGTGGTTTAAACCCAGCCACACAGCTCGTTCACTCACTCAACCCCCCTTTCTTGCCCTCCTGCTCCTGGAGGGATGTGGAGGAGAATCAGAAGAATGCAGCTCCCCCAGGTTGAGGTAAGAACAGTTTAGTAACTAAGGTATAACACAAATCACTGCTGCTACCACCAATAATAATAATGATAAAGGAAATAACAAGGGAAGAGAATACAGCACCTCACCAACCACAGGTAACTCACCACACCCCACCCAACTGAGTACCGGCTGAAACCTCCTCCAACCCCCCAGAGCACTAGCCCTTCCTAGTTATATCCTGGGCATGACATGCTGTGATATGGAATACCTCTTTGGTCAGTTTGGATCAGGTGTCCTGTCTCTGCTTCCTGCCGGCTTCCCCTCCTCCCTGGCAGAGCATGAGACTCACAAAGTCCTTGGTCAGAGTAAACATCAGTATTATCAGCTCTGTTCCCAGGCTGCAAGTCAAAACACATCTGTACCAGCTACTAAGAAGGAGAAAAATTGACTGCTACTGCTAAACCCAGGACAGCCACCAACCTTACAGGCAAAGGCAGAAGCAGATCTGGAGCCAATGCGATACCACAAGATTTTGTTGACGTGGCAACATCAAATCCAATAACTAGGCTCGAAACAGTTGAATTCTTCACTGTTTTTCCAAGGATTATGTATATTCTAGGCTTGAGCAACTAATTTTTTCCACTCCATGCCCTGCATATCCTGGAGCTAATGCAGAAGGTGGCACTCAAATGGATGGTGGGCTTCAACCATGGTGTTTCCTGCAGAGCATAGATTGATGTGTTTCTCCAAGTAGAAGATTTCTGTGGTCAGAGAAGGCAGAGCTAGTCCTTGAGGGCTCAGTATATGATCAGATGTGAACTAAATGAACTAAAATAGAAACAGAAATGGGAAATAAAAAGTAGAAAAGTAGAAAAGAAGAAAATAATAAAACAAATAAACAAAAAGGAAGGCAGGGAAGGAGGGAGGAAAGGAGGAAGGGAAGATGGGAGGAAGAGAGAAAGGAAGGGAGGAAGGGACAGAGGAAGGGGGGAAGGGAGGAAGGGAGGAAGGAAGGAAGGAAGGAAGGAAGGAAGGAAGGAAGGAAGGAAGGAAGGAGGAAAAGACTGTTAAATGGTTTTCATTAACAACACAAACCTGTCCAGGCAGGAGTGATTTGTAATTTGTATGGATTTTGCAGTAGAAATGCAAACCATCTAATTGTACAGAAATGGTGAGGACCAAAAGAAGAGCAATTTCCAGAAACAAATCTGCCATGCAACATATTAATGTGCTAAAGGCATCTTTTACAGACTAGAAGCCAGATCAATTTATATTTATTCCTCAGACCAATGGAAAGTGTGGTCCTATGTGTGGGATTAGAGTAGAGAAAATATTTTTTGCTAATAAATAATCCACTTTGGAAAAGCAAATAAGGGTAAAAAGCAGCATAAAGACCTGAAAAGGTTTTTGCGTGAAACAAAGAGGTAAACAGCATGAGTGGGTCTTCACAACTAAAGCTCCTCCATACTGTTTGATTTTAATTTCAGATCTCAATCAGAGGTTAGTCAAAGGTAATTGAAAAATAGCTGAAATGTGGAATTAAATGGCAGCTGCCCATACATCTACAGACTTCAGTCAGCCAGCCCCTCAGCGTGGATGTGTTTTTTTACCACAAGCTGGGCAGATTTGTTCCTGCCTTATTAAGAATAATTCTCCCTGAACACCAGAGCCCTTTGCTACAAGCAGAAAAACTAATTATAATAAAAGACTCATTAAACATCACTACCCTGAGTGTGCTTGGAATTAGGGACTGTTCTTAACCAGGGAAGTAGCTGCTTGTAAATAGGAGGGTGAAGATCTTGAGCAGCCATTGCTTTCCGAGCCCATGCATGGCTCTTCAAACACCAACTTGTGGTTTTTTTTGCACTTTCATTCGATGCCTGTGCTTATGTGTGATATAATATACTGACACATGATTTTAGACATAACAACAAACAGCCCGAATTAAAGAGATCCAGATAAACCCATATGAAGTCATTTATTAATATAGGGTTTTCCCCTGGAAAGTCTGCATGGGTTTTTAAGCTCTGCATGGGCTTTTCCCCTGCCAAATTCACTTTGTGAGGTTCAAAACTAATTTATTTTTTTTTTTCCTTATCAAAATAGTTATTTTCCACTTGGCAAACACTGAGTTTTATTAGTTATTCCTAATGGAGTCTGAAATGATTATGGCTTTTCCCCCCCTGTTTATTTCTCTCATATGCTCATCATGACCAGAATCAGCTCATTTCTTGGATCTGGATGATTTTGGGAACTATGGGGCTGACTGCCTGAGACTGGGGACCAGAATGCTAGAAGGATTGCCATTTTACCTTTTGTTGTGCTGAAACAATACTGGACAGTAATATGTGTTTCTGGGTATATATGAAGATATTTACATCCAAAGAAAGCATTCAGTGTGTTAAAATATCCTTAGCACATGGTATATCTGCCCACTGTGTGCATGGCTCTGATAGTGCTGTGACAGATCTGCTTATTTGAGAAGAAAAGATAGAGCTGAAAGAGAAGTCAAAAAAGTCATAAAAATAGCTTCGGAGAAGAGAAAGTTTTGTCCTGTATAGTGTAACTGCCCTTTGTTTTTTTTCCTGCATGTTGAAATACAGAAGCTCGGGAGAATGGCTGAATCAGAGAGGGAAAAGGCAGGCTGCCCTACAAATCCGCTGAGATGTGGTTATCTGCAGAAGCCCCTGTTGGGCTGCCAAAGCCCTCCCCTCTGGCCACCCTACAACTCTGTGAGAATGAAACAGTGTGCGTTAACAGGCAGGTGTTTGCTAAGGTATGACCAAAGTGCTCCTTGGCATCCTTCAGATGCACTCTTGGATGAGTGGACAATTGCTGATGCAGGTCCCACTGGTGCACATAGTGCTCATGCTCATTTGTCCCTGAGAAAATACTCCACTTGCTGTCTTCTTAAACCTCCAGCTCCATCCATTATCACTATAAAACCTCAGTGTCATATTTTCAGCCATTTCACTGTTCCATGCCCTAGCTTCCATTGCAGTGTGCCACATTTTCTGGACCAGTCAGTCTCCTGGAGCAGCCCTGGATCCTCTCTGCATTTCCATGGACAAACAGCTAACTTTCAGCATATTTTTGCCCACTGTCAGGGACCTGATTAATGCAGATTTGGCTGTGCAAACCCATACTGAGAGATCTTGGCATTCCCAGTCAGACATATCCCACCTCTAGCTCTGTGATCTGAACAGGAGAACCAGCCCAACATATGGCTGGACAACCACCGGAGGCACATCAGATGGCAAAGAGAAAAAATGCTGATAATGGATTTCCTGAGAGTAGGATTTGAGCTGTAATTCCAGATCCCTTTCCTCTATTGGTAAATCATCATGTGCCTTTATCCATATTATCCTTTGTGCTAGGCACACAGCTCCATAAGCATACCCTCCCCAGACAGCCCTTGATCTGGCCTAGGCAAACAGATGAATGCCTAAAATGATGTCCCTGCCCCAATTTCCCTGCCCCCTGGAGCACTTTGTGGGTGGCTCAGGCCAGCAGCAGAAAGGATGGGCCCAGGGCTATTTTGTTGTTTCCAAGAGGGCCAGAGCCAGCTGTTTTCCATCCTGGGGCATCTCTGGAATGGAGGATGGAGTCTGGTGCACCCTGGAGTAAACCTGGGTGCAAACATCAGCAGCTGAACAGAGTCCCATGCAACAGCCCATGAAATGAATGCTGAAATTGCTGCAGGCTCTGCAAGGCAATTTGCAAGCCCAGGATGGTCCAAGAGTAGAAGTAAAATTCCCAGGACTGCTTCATAGATCTTTTTTATTTTTTCATTACTGTGATTTATCTTGCCCCTTTGCAAGGTGAGCATTCCCCTTGTTCATGAAGATTATTGATTCAGGTGGTGCTTACTATGTTCCTCTGGGTAATTTTTCAGATTTCACAGATGCCTACATCTGATTCAATCTCAGTTCTTGTCAAAGCTCTTCCAAATTTACATGCCATGATGCCTGGGGAGGGAATGGGGGCACAAATCCAAGGTCTGTGACTGCTTGTGAGCACACCAAGAATCTCTCCCTGCTAATGGCTATAGCTCAGCTGTTATGAGGGGTGTCCGGTGAGGACATTGAGTTTCACCCATGGAGAAAGCTCTGGGTTTGCATGGATCCCTGCAGTGCTGCTGGGGGGGTAGGGGTCCCGCTGCAATGCCGGCTCCACTCACCTGTGTGGCAGGGGATACTCTGAAGGGCTCTGCTACGACTTCCCAGTGTAAAGATAGTTTTCCTGGGTGGGGAAAAACTAGTTAATCCATGGTGAGCATGCAGGTCCTTTTAGTCCTTTAAGGAACGAGTCACAGTGCTACGGAGCATGTTGAGGCTGGCTCTTTCCCTTGCTTAGAGCCCTGTCAGCTGCCTCACTCCTCACCATCCCATAGCTGTGGAGGACCCTTGCCTGCAAAGCAAAGATCCCCAAAAGCTGGAGTCAAGTGTCATGAATTTTCTTTGATGCAAGCGCTCCCCTCTGTAACTGGATTCGTGCATTTTTAGCCTAGGGTTTTGGGATTTTTTCCTTTTTCTCCCTAGAAAATCCTCACTAGTTAAAATTTTTCACTGCTTGTAAAGAGTCCCATTATAGCACCCCAGGCAGGAGAAGATTAATGTCAGGTCTCATTTATGCATCACTTTGGATCAGAATAGCTTGGGTAGCCCTTTGTGACTCTCTGTTCTTCCAAAGGGAGGGGAGGATTAAAAGTTTAGTATTGCGAAAAAATTCCTTATTGTCACGGCCTGAGTTACGGCTTTTAGAGAAGTTCTCTTTGCCATAATAACTGATTTATTTTGGTTGGCTGGATACGAAGCAGCTGAAGTGGGTGATCCCTGCCAGACTCATTAAATGATTCCTAATGTTGATGGAGGACTTCATATTGTGGTTATAAGAGCAGAAGTTTTGGTATTTGCTGGAAGAGCCTCTTTCCCGAGGGCAAGCATGGAGGCAGGGAGGAAGCTCTCCAGTGGTACCCATGTGTAAGCAATAAGCAGAGGAATGCTCTCGGAAACTACAGCTTGAAGAGTGTACTTTGGCATTGGTTTTGGTTGCCTGGGAAGGGAGGGAAGCTCTCAAGGAGGTGCAGGGATGCTGGGCCTTGGACTTTGGCTCTTTCTGGGCTTGGAAAAAACAAAAAGGAAAGCCTTTTTGAGGTGCTGTACCAAGGCACACTGGTTCCTTCCCATCACATTGGATGCTGCTGGATAAATCGTGATTGGAGCCATGAAAGTATCAAGGTCCTCATTTCCCCCTGAGCCAAGTCCTTGTGACTATGAAATGGAAATGTGGTCATGCAGTGGGAAATCACTTCTGCACACAAAGGGTTCTGGGCAAACCCCAGTGCCTCCCCATGGTTCCTGACTCCATCTCTGCTTGGTACCAACTTCTTGGGAACGTCACAGCTAGAAAACTGAATGCAGTGCCTCCTGTTTTTCCATCAGACTTGTCATGCTTTGCTCACATGCAATGCTTTCAGCAGCCAGCATAGATTTCAGTGGGAAGCTCAAGCTTGGTGTTACTTTGATGCCACAAAAATGATCCCAGGCAGCATCCACACTTAACTGGCCCAAAGCAAGTCAAAGAAGAAAGAATGAACCAAACCCAAAGTATGGTCTGAAAATTATTGTGGCAGTCTGACCAATCTCATCTTGTGGTGATGTGGATGAGTTTCCATTTTCTCATCTCATTCAGGATTGCTACCCAGGAGTGCAAGCAGGCAGGAGCTGCCTGCAGAATGGCAACATGGGCAGCAGAAGAAGCCCCCGGTCTCTGTGGGAAGCAATGGCAGTAAAAAGAGGTCTCAGAGAGGAAATCTGGTTTGATTAAACCCTTGGTTAAAATAACAAGAAGGCAACTCTCCATTGCTGGTATTCAGAAATGGTTTTTTCTCTCTCCTTCTTGATCCTGGATTTCCATCTCTCTGAAGTTAATAACATTTCTTGTCCCCTTTTTCTACTTAAAGAAAGTCTTTTCTTTCCTGAGAGGAACTGTGGCATCTGGATGGTAACCAGAGGATCGGAGCTGTAGTACCCCATGGTTTTGCAGGTAGGTTTGCATGAGGGTGGCAGGATGCTTCGTCGTCTCTGCTGCTGTCTAATGCTCTCATATGACGGAAACTTTAACTTACTCTTGCAGAGGCAGGTGCTGGGAGCTTTTGCAAATAGCAGGAGCATGAGGAAGAGCAATTAATCCCCAGCTGAGTAAAGATCCCCAGCACAATGAAGTGCCCAGACAGAGAAAGTGGGAAAAAACCAAATCCATTTTGCAGACTTTTTTTAGAGTCAGTGACTCGAATACCACACTGCTGTGTAAATGTTGGTGTCTCTTTTGAGCCATTTCTGGGGATAAAAGTGTAAGGAATGGCAGAAATGAGAGGTTCTGGCCAGTGAGGTGGAGGAATGGAGGGGGTTTATTGACATGGCTGCCATGCAAAGGTTAGGCAGGGTTAAATACCCTTACAGTGCTGTGCACATCCCTGGCTCCAGGGGACCAGGGCAAAGGGGACACCTGGCTTACCTTTCTCCCTCAAAAAGTACTTTAAAAGAAGATTTTTTTGTCAGCTGTAGAGTGATAATGTTAGAACTGCACATGTGAAGCTGACAGATGTAACCAACTTCATACCGTGTGTTTGTCTGCAAACTTCTGGCAATGCATACTGATGGTATGAAAGGCTCAACAATAACATATTTGTGGACACTGAAGGAGTTCCCATTCATGTTTTAGCTCAATATTTCAGCTTTTTATTTGAATTTATTAGAGGGCATTTTGAAATTCACAGCCTTTCTTTACCCAAATGTTTATATTTTCCTTTTTTCCCCCCATCTCTTTCCAACCCTCACTTCCCTTTCCATTTTGCAAAATGTAGAAAAAACACATTTCTATGGAGGAAAAAAAGAAAAAAAAGATTAAGTTTTGAAAATGCTCTTCTTTTTCACTGCAAAAAGTCATGACTATCTGAGTGTAAAAGGAGATCCTAAAAATGAAGGCTCAAGAGCATCTTGTTCCAGAAAGAGAAGCAACAGGGCACGACAATGGGGCTTTATTGTTAGCACCTGGCAAAGGTGCCTCTGAGCACCACCAAAATCTCTGCAATATGACATTGAAAAGGTAAGGGCAGAGCATCGTGTTGGGTATTCATTCCTCCTGCCCATGAGACCTCTTGCTGTCCCCTCAGGTTGCAGTTGGAAGGGAATGTCAGCAGCCCAACCACTTTTTACTTCTCAGTGGTTTGAAAGAGGTGATTTCTCATGTTTGCAAGCAGCAAGACTTGATGGGACAACTGGGGGCCAGGCATTTGCTTATGGGAGAAGGGAAGCTGGCAGCTCTTGTCCTGGAGCTCATCCCCTGCCTCTGCTGCCAAACCCTCCCCAGGTTTGTCTGTCAGGAGCATAACCAAACCAGATCAGCAAAATGTGAACATCCTGAAGACAACAGGAATTTTGGTGGCATTTACCCCTTTTTTTGTGTTGAGGCCGTGCTGTGGAGGAGCCACTTAATTTGTGCAAAAAAAAAGAGAGAAAAAGATCGTCACAATTGCTGCCTAAGAAATTCCACTCAGAAAGTGAACAAAAAATGATCTGAACTCAGTTATAAAATGTCATCACACAAAAAGTGCAAGCCTACTCACCCTTTATGGATTTTATTTTACAGCTTTGAAAAAGTGTTTTGTTTTTCCAGTGGCAGTGAGGAAATCACCTTTTCTATTCTTGCCTATGTTGCCCTTCTAAAATGCCATGGGAAGTCAGTTGCTGCGTGCAGGGGCTGCACAGCCACTGCTCTGCAGCACTGGGCTGAACTGGGAAATACACAGCTGGTGGGAAAAAGAAAAAGAGAAAGAAAAACAAAAGGAAAAATAAAAATAGAACAAGAACAGGAAAAGGGAAAAAGAAAAAGAAAAAAGAAAAAGAACCCAGAAAAAAGATAGAGGAAGGAGAAGGGAAAAGGGAACATGGAAATGGGACAGGGAAAAAAAGAAAAGTAGAAAGGAAGAAAGGTAGAAAGGAAAAAAGGAAAAAGGAGAAAAGGGGGAAGGCAAAGGAGAAGGAGGAGGAGAAGAAGAAGGAGGATAAGGAAAAAGGGGAAGGAGCCTCGCGGAGGTGCTGGGTGTAGTGAGGGGAGCTCTTTCTGTGTCTCCAGCACAATCCCTGGTCTGCTCCCCATGGAGCCCCATAAAGGGGCTGGGGTCTTACCAAAACCCTTCCCTGTCTGGATGCATACACCCTGGGGAATGGCAATGGAGGATGAGGAGGGTTTCAGCAGTCCCAGGGGCTCCCATGACTGTTGCCTGTGGACGTGGAGCTTCCTGGGCACCTGCCTTTGATTTTCTCTTCAGAGAATTCCTTCTTTCCTCTTGAAAGGGAACTAAAAGTGAAGTTTAAGCATGTACTTACATACAGAGCTACTCCTTAATGAGCAGAGATCTGAAAAATGAGCTTCAGTCTGGTCATAAAATGTCTCTGTTGGATTTTCTTTTTTTCCCCCTTTTTTAATTGCAAATCTCTCCGGTCCTGAGCCTTCAAATAATTCTGCGTCTTCTTCCATTTTCTTACGCATTTAAATTGAATTGCTCTTAGGGGTATTAGGAGGTGGAAATGTGCAACTGGGGCTTCAGTATCGTGTTGTGCTGTGCTGCTGGGGATGATGTGCGTGCGCAGGGTGAGAGGAGAGCTGCGGCCCCTGGCATCCCCCACCTATGAACAATTCTGGAAATATCAAACAGGAAAAAGAATAAAAAACAAGGGAAAAAAAATACAGATAAGTGCACCAACAGCTGATCTACAGCGAATTTCCTTGATTATGTTCTTCCTGCAATTCCGCTGGGAGAATTTCTTATGGTTAAAGCCTGTGTTTGAATTCCATGTAATAACATTCTAGAATAGGTTCCTATTGAAAAACTGAGGGGTGGGAGGGTGGGGGAGAGAAGGAAATCGTCTACACAAATTGCTCTCCTGAGCTATTTTCCAAATTGCCTTACCAGTGCTATTTCAGATGTGATTTCTTTGCCTGACATTAGGTACACTTACTGCTCACTTGAAAGCCAAGAGAAGAATTGCAGATGTTAACAGTCATCTCTGAAAATATATCTCAGATTATTCCAAATTACTCCATCAAAAGAGAAATTTGATGACATTACCTTTAATACTAGAGCCATCGGAACAGCAGAGAGGCCCATTTGCATTTCCTACCCCCAAATGAAAATATGAGAAAAATATATACTGAGCCCACCTTTATTAAAATCATTTCCACTCCCCATCCTTGTGCATGTGTCTCCCACTCATAAGTGTTTATCTCGTACTTATTAATTCATGGGAACTTGCTGCTAGGGAAATTTGCTGCCCAGACTGGGAACCTGCTCCTAGTTCACATCTAGTATGAGATGTGGGTTGAGAGGAGGACATTGCCAATGTGGAAAAGATGCAATAGCATCGTTTACATCCTCAAGGGCACAGCAGGGCCAGGCAAGAGTGTCCAGCTGCTGGGATGGCAGAGGGCTGAGCCTGTTCTTACCCTGAGAACACCTGCTCTCCCCTCCGCATCTCTGCCTTTGCATCAGGCACTTCCCTGCAGTCCTTTTCCTGGTCGCCAAGGGGGTTTTGGACCAGCTGCTGCACCACATTTAAATACTCAGCTCAGGATAATACCATGTTTGAGTCATGGTTTCTGATAAACATCTACTAAATTCCTTCTCTTTCCTCATTTGTGTCTCAATTTTTATTCTAATTATGGCTTACTGGCTTTTTTTTTGGTCTATAATCAAGGTCCAACCACCACTGTTCATCCTTTGCTGTCTCCCCTGCCATGTGTCACAGCAATGAGCTACCCCACCAAAGACAATGGGATCATGTGAAGGACCAGAGAAAACCCTGTGCCATCCTCTCACTGGCTGTGTTTTCAAAGGAAAAATGCTTCATACTGTTTTCCCTGGGCAGAAGTGTGGTAAAATGGCCCCAGGAGTGGTGCTGAGGCCCTGGCAGCTGGAGAAGGTCAGAACAATGCATTTGGTAAAGAGGAGGAACCTCCTAGTCATGGTGCTACCAGCTCCATTATCTCCTGCTGCTTCGGAGATACAGCAAGCATTAAATTCAGCCTTCAAAAATACAGCTTTAAAATATCAAAAGATCTACATGAACTATCCCAGCTCCCAGAGGTATTTTTATTGTGTAATAGAGTAAGAGCTGTAGTATTTATCACTAGCCAGGTTCCTCAACAAATGTCAGCACTGAGACTCCTCTGAGAGTAATGCACAGCCTATAGATAACTTCTGTGCACACTGATAAAATTTAACTGTTTTGGAGGTGTCCTGTTACTTACTTCTTAAGCCAATATGCCCACAGCTACCAGACTCGCTTCTTGTGCAAATCTTGGCACTGAGCAAAAGTACTGACTCAGCATTTTATGGCAAATCATACACTTGAAACGGCCCTAAAGTAACATTTCTCATCAATTTTTCTCAGTCCTCTGGTAGCCTTGGGGGTTTACGTGTGCCACAGCATATTCTGGGGGACCAAGAGCACAAGGTGAACATTAATGAAGCTCAATGTTACTGTGCTCATCATGCTATGACTCGGTGGCAAATTGAGCCATCTTATCTTTAACCTACTGGAAAAAATGTCATAGGCAAGGCATTTAGACTAGAAGAATCTGAAGGAATGTAGTGTTTCAAATTGAAATAGTAATAATCCAGAGGGCAGGAAGAAAAATGCCATGTGTATTACATGTGTAATAGCTCATTATCGAAGCATTGTAGAGTCATTATTTTAAATAACTGTATTTCATTCCCGTGGCTGGGATGGAAAGCAGTATGTATTTTGTGTAAAATAGATTTGCATTATTATTTATTCATGAGTTTTAAAAGGATCATTATTTTTGATGGACAGCTCCTGTCAAAAGATTTATATATGGAAGCTCATGTTTTTCCATAATAATGATTAATCAATAAACATTTGAAAATGGTGCTTAAAATTCAGTGTTACCAGGATACACATTTACCTCTAATTAGAAACAGGTTTTTGTTTGGGAAACCAGATCACTTTCAAATTCCTTCTAATTGCATACAAACCAAGGTGGCAGGTAACAAGCTGCAAAGTGCCTTTGCATCTGCTGCCTGCCACAGCAGTACCCCAGGGAACCACTGGATGCTTTATGCCCCCTAAACCTGGGACCATGGGAGTGGACAGGGGATGCTGCACTCCCAGAAGCATCCAGCTGTATGTCTGTCCACATCCACCACAGCTCCTGTAGTGATGCTGAGCTGCCAGGGGAGAAGCACCACATCTGGATGGCAAAACTGGTGTCAATCATTATTTTTAGTGGCAACCCCGCTAAGGGTGAGAAACAAGCAATTTAAATGCTTTGCATAGGTGAAATCCAGACCCTACTGCAGGAAAAGATACAGCAGAGAGCCCATACCTGCTGCTCCTTCATATTTCATCCTGCTACCATGAAGTAAATACTGCCAAGAAGGAAAATACATTGCTTTTCTCCCATATTTTCTCCCCATGCTGCCTTGGAAAAACTTGGTTTACAGTGCAGGTATTGTCTCTTGTTACATGATGGTTGGAAACACAACCATGTCCTGTCCCAGCCCCATCATTTATACCCTGTCCAGTGCTGGTGCTGCTGAATCCAGAGTGCACATGTGCTACAAGCCTAAAAAGTGGGCACGAAACCCTTCTTTTTCTGCCTCTGAGCTGAGTCATGTAGGAACATCAGCACATGCAGTATATCTGCTTCTTTTGCATTCCCCTTGACTTATATTTAATGAATTTTCAAGACAAGACATCTCATAAAGCGTGTGGTGCCAGACTGCCTGCTCCACCAAACGTGTCATTTGCAAAGTGTGGTGCAGGCTGAATGCATCCCACCTCACAGCTTGGAGCCAAGTGATAACAGGACAGTGCAGAAGTGACAGTACATCCTTCACAGCTGGAAATGAAGGGTTTTATAATGTTGCTTTCTCAGCCTGAAAACTGTTTGGGGTGCAGTGCAGCTTATGCCTTCAATCAGTCCATTAGCTAACCCATGGATTAGTTCATGGAGGTGATTTTCTTTTCCCCCAAATCACAAAGCAAACAGAGAACTCCTTTTTTTTTGTTTTGGCATTATGCATATTTAGGCTCATAAGGCCTCAGAGAAAGCAGTCAGGTGGAACTGGGCACAGCAATTTGGAGCTTTCCTCCATTCAAAATGTGCTCTTTTCCATGTGCCAAATCACTTATCCTTCACACAGGCTGGTGAAGGGTGCATAGATAGCATGCAAATGCTTTTGAACCCCAACAGCAATGACAATAAGCATTGTAATATTAAAGACCCAGCTGGTAATTGGTGTCAGCCCTGATGAGGAGCGCGGCCATTACAGGCCATCATCCTGCCTGCTAATGGAGAAGAGTTGCACCACAGAGCCAACGACCAGATAAAATGTGTTGAGGTTGCCTGGCTTTTCATATGCATCCAGGTGCTTTTGCTCCTGGGGATGTGTTAATCCACAGGGCTGGGAGCAGATGAAGTGGATGAGGACTCCTTGGCCATGCAAGCCTGGACCTGAAATAGTTGGGCAGGGTAAAGGAGCACCAGCTGGATTTCTCCTGGGCATATGTGAATATTTCAGCAGAATATTTCAACTGCTGTTGCTCTTCCTGGTCTCCGAAGTGCATCATCCACACTCACCATTTACTAGGAGATGCTCCCTGGCAGCATTCCCCACTCACCATTTACTAGGGGAGTTACCAGGCGAGCCCTTCCGCCAAACCAGCCCACCCCAAAACCTCATTATTTGCCCATAAACAAGCCTCAGATCATGCATTTTATTTAAGTTTTCTATTTCCGTGAATGGAACCAGCCTGAGCAGATGAATTTGGGTTGCTCCTTGACTGTGTGGTACAGCTTTACAGCTGGGTGTTGCTGCTGAAAGCACAAAGTGGGGACCCTGAGCCAGGCACACAGCCTGGGTTCCCCCTTCTGCTCCCAGCACCCCAAAACCCATGGTGGGGAAACTGAGGTCAACCACCTTCCCATACAGATATCCCACAGCAAATTTCCCTTCAAAAGCGAACAATATTTGCTGGAGTAACTTTTCTTGTGTGCTCCCACTGTGTACAGGAAGGAGATGTGAGAGGGAAGGTACTATATGTTTTTAGAATAATTTTAATACGTTTATGACTTGAATAGGTGCCCTCACTAGTAGCAGTTTGTATCTTATGTGGTGTCTTCAGCCTTTTCAGTGTACCAGGGTGAAATCTGGAGGTATTGTGCTGGCAAGAAAAACAGGCAGAAGTCACACAACGGCTATCTAATTGACATGGATTACATGTTATGAAAGCCTTCTTCTGAGAAACATGTAAAAAATCCAAAATTCATTTCAAATTAGCTGACTTGGATATTTTGTACCCTAACAACTGTACAGCAGGAGAGATGGCTCAAAGGCAGAAAGAGAATTGACCTGAAATGCTCATTAAAATCACAATAAAATGAGGCTTTAAGAAATATGTTCTTTCCTCTTCTCTAGGTATGATGTGAGAGAGTGGAAACTCCAAACCATTTCACATCCTTCTCTTGCTCCACTTCAAATCTCTTCCTGCCAGTGCTTGAAAGAGGCATTTAGGCACTGTTAACCCAGAACATACCCAGCTCTGAGCTCAGGAATGGTGTTTTTCTGAAGCACAGCTGTTTTCAGTAGTGGGTATAAAATTCTTAGGAGGTGGGAAGGGGCTAATTCCATCCCTGATTTTGGGGTCTACAGAGGCCATAGAGGGGTGCAAGATTTCAGTGCTGTCCTTCTTTGTCCCTAGTGCTTACACAGCACAGGTCATCATCCCTGTGCCAGGAAGGGTTTCACCAGCAATACCAAGTGTCATCCCAGTCTGCGGCTATTAAAAACTGGCTTTGGGCCCATAATATAATACACTGAGATTAAAGGAAGCACATTTGTCCTGCTTGTAATATCAACATTTTATGAATGAGCGAGTTCTGATATCAACTAATTAGGAGCAGGTTTATTGCAGCATCTGTCACCTGGAGTTAAGCAATTTATCCTGAGAGGCTCCTTATAGGGAGGGGGCTGTCAAAAGCTGGCAGTGGGGAAGGTGCACGATGTGGGATAATGTCCGTGCCTCAGCACTGCCAGGGGAAATCCCCACTGGAAAAGTGGGAAGCTGCATGCTGGAAAATATACAAGCAATTAGATGCATTGTGGTAGCCTAATTGCCTAGCTAGCCAATAGTTTTGGAGAGAGAACCATGGCAACAGTGGGATCACATGCATGGAGCCAGTGGGCTTCCTTCTTCCCTTGGATGAGGCAGTGCCTGTCCTTTCCCTTTGAAAAGCATCTTGGTTTAAAGCACAGCTCCAAGGCAGCATCCTCCATCAGCCCTAGTACCCCTCACAGCACCGGTACCCATTGCCTCCCATCCTGCCAGCCAGGGCTCACAGCTGTGCTCAAGAACACTGTCATCTCCACTGCGGCCCAGAGAAGCATGGGCAGGAAAAAGATGCCTCTTCCCTTGAACCCCACTATTTGAATTCCCCACCATAAGCTTCCAGAAGACATGGGGAAAAAAGTCCCATGCAGGACATTATTTGCAGAGAGCACTCGTAATGATGTGTCAGAGCAGCTCTCTGTGATTTCTATCTGTTCTGCTCAGCTTCCCATTCCTACCACAGAGAAAAAAGTAGTCCTCTTCCTTTACAACATGTCTCATATTCAAAGCTTTTTACCCTCATTGCAACATGCAGTATAAAAAAAAAAAAAAATATGCAAGTTTTTACCCTAACCCACATCCCAGATCCTGGTTTGTAGGATAATTCAGTACTGGGTTTGAGTCCAAATTGCTAAAATTCACTGCTGTATTTTAAGTAAATCATAAATTTTGGTGATCATAATAAAAAGCCTGGAGTAACCCAGCACTGAGGTTTCCAGGCAGTTGTGGTGGAATAAAGAGGGATTTAATCTCCTGGAAAAGGCTGAAAACTTGAAGGGGCTCATGAACCTGCCCAAAGAAGGTGCTGGTCTCAATCTTAGGCTTGCAGGTGCTCTGGATTGTAGATGCTCATTTCTCTACGATGTGCAGCTCCACCATCCCTCCCACCCAGTGCTTCTGGGTATCAGGAACCCCTGTCCCTGTTGTCTACAATGACCCTCACTTTGGGGCTGGCGTCTGACACATTCCTTGCTTCCACTTCTCTGGCTGCCCTCCTCTGTATTTTGTTCCTAGCATTTACAAGCAGGACTAATGTTTTGTTTTAATATGGCTTCCTGACAGTTCTTATGTTTCTGCTTCCTATTGCTGGTTGCAGGAGTGGGATTTGATAGCTGGAGCATGACTGGTGTGGCATGGATTTCAGCTGCTCTACAAATACCTGGTGGTTTTCTCCTGTGCTCACACTTCTGCAGGACATTTCACCATCACAAGTGTGTTAAACACAAGGAATTGCCTCCATGTGCATGGATTTCTCAGCATCATTATCCCTTACATGAGGCTGTTTTTTTCATGGTATGTAAGGAGATACCAAGCTTTTGTAGGTATTTTGTTAAAACAAATAAACTTGAAAAGATGCCACAAAGTTTTACACCTTTTATCCAGCCCATGATCTTTCAATTAAGCAAAGCTTTAGATTCAAATACTGATTTTGGTGCTGGATGATGGAAGGTCCAGGGTAGAGTTTTGAAAACTAGCTGTGCATTTCTATTCCTCTGCTCTAGGACAGCACATTGTCATCAGTGTTTCTTTTATTTGCATATCTGGAACCAGTCAAAGCACACAGCTGGGAACAGTTGCTGGCCATTCCTGATGCTTTGCTTTCCTCTGAAGAGATCAGAAAACTACCATCACTAAGAAGGAATTAAGCAGGATAGCTAATAAAGACATAGTATAGATGAAATGAGAGTTGTGGTACCACCAATGCTGAGAACATGAAAGATTCTGTTGTGTTTTCAACAGTTTAGCCATGTGTAGAAAGTTGTGGTGGTTACAACTGGGAGCACAGGTTCCCTGGGGCTGAGGCATCTTCCCAAGTTGGCTTTCCTGGGGCTCAGAATCCTCTCATTAAATTCAAGCAGCTTGAGCTGCTCCTCAGAGAAATTCAATAGCAAAGCCAAGGCTGAAAAAAACCCATGCATTACAAAAATATGTGTGCAAATACCCTCCTGAATGCAGCCTCCTATGGAAATGTGTTCAAGTGTGGAGGCAGACTGGGGGAGCTGGGCAGCACATTCACCTTTTCATGCTTATGTGTACAAGTCACAAGACTTATGGAGATGTTTCTTAGTCATTAATAAAAGTGAAATCACTATAATAACTGAGGTTTTACCCATGTTTGACCCCACCAGAGGGTCTGGGCTGTTGGCAGCTTGGTTTTTCAGCTAAGCAAATACCAGATAAAAGAAGGAAAAACCACATTTCATCTCTCTTAGCCTCAGGCCAGAGATACCTTGTGACCCATCTCCATATTAAAGTCCAGTTAAGTGTGGCTTGAGAGTCAGCTGACATCATTAATAGAGTGCATATGCTGTTATTTCATCTTCAGTTATGTGAGTGTTGGGGGTAAGCATGGCCCAGTAATAACACAACTCCCACCCACAGGTGACTCTTATCCTGGAAGATGCTGAACAGGTTTGCAGAAGTGTCCTGGAGTAGGGGTCTGTTTTTTGCAAGTATTGAGTGCCCAGTTAGCCCTCTGCTGAAAGTGTTCCCCACCTCTAAGGCACTGCAAGTGCCAGCAATGCTGTACTGCAGGTTATGAGAATTATCTCCCCCACCATGGGTGCTCTGCCTTCAGAAATTATGCACTGGGACAAGGATGTCTCAGGGAAAAACAGTTTGGGAGACATAATCTCCATTTTCAAAATGCTGATTTTAGGGCAGGTTTAAATGATGCTTTCCAAGCAGAATTACTGGCTTGTACTCTCTGATATGATTATCATCTTCTCTCTTATTTGCTTGCAACTGTTTCTAGTAGTGCTCTGTGCCAGTACAAAGCACAGAGCTGGGTTCACAGGACATTATGACAGCATCTGCTCCTACCAGTACTGCTCTTGGGACATAATTTTGGGGTCTTCATTCCCCATAAGGAAAGGAAGATCAGCAAACTTTTATTATCATGAAATACACATATTTAAGCATCCAGTTACCCCAGTGTGGGTTCTGCACAGTTCATCTCACCTTGGAATGCTACACATGGAATGACAGACTTTCCTACATGAGAGAGTAGCTCCAGCATCTTTAAACCATACATTTGGTGCCTGCAATAAATCTGGTAAATACTTCTAGAATCAGTGCTGCCAAAGGCCAAATTAAGGGCTTATGCTGTAGAGTTTCTGAAAGTAACATTGGGAATGGCCCCTCTGTGAGTGATTTGAAAGCAAAGCAAGGGCTGCATAAATGTAAATACCAGAAGATGCCAAATCCAGGTGTGTTCACCCAGCTGAGATCCTGTAAATCCTAATTTATACAGAAAAGCTCTCCTCAGGGCAGAGCCAGAGTAGGCAACAGAAATGTCTGCATAAGTAAACCCCTGGGCAGCTAGTTAGAATTTAATTCACTTGGAAAATAACCCCACAATAAAACAACACAATAGCTGAACAAAAAAAAAAAAAAAAAAAAGAAAAAAAGAA
>NDXB01003522.1:21521-47114 GCA_002631895.1 Agapornis roseicollis | reverse complement strand
GTTTTTTTTTTTTTTTTTTTGCAGTGATGTTAAGCTGAGCTGGTGAATTAAATCCTGTTTTGAGACCAGATCCAGGTAGGGAGAGCCAAGCAGCCTCCGGTCACCTGCAGGTATTGCACTCATCTCAGGAAGGCTGAGGAGCACCACTGTGAAATCCCAGGGTTTGATACTGCGGGGACATAGGCTGTGGTGCAGCACAGCCAACATTTGCATCACCCTTCCTTGTACAGACATTCCCAGGTCTCCCCTGAATTCGTGACCCAATGCAAAACCCTGAGGCAGGGTGGTGGGACTTCCACTCATGCTCCTCAACAACTTATCACCAACATTAATAGCCCGTTACTTAATTAACCTTTGCCATCAGGTGTAAAATCAATGCTAAGGTGGTGTGGAGATGGTGCAGAAATAGAGCAGTCAGTGCAGGAATTACTGTTGGAGGGCCAGTGACCCTTCAGTGAGCCTCCCAGGGCTGCTAGCTGCCTGTCAGATGTGTTATAGCACTAAGATTTGTGTGCCATAAATAAATAAATGAATACATATTCTCACTAGCCTGTGCTCAGGGAAATAAACAAACAGGCATCTTCTCCCAGCTGAGAATGCACAGTGTTGGCTGTATGTTAATAATTTACCTCCAGCTCTTGCCAGCTCCTGTAGGTATTTATTGTGGCCCAGCACATTCCCACTGGTACCAGAGCCTGGCCAGGTGAGCCTGCTACAGGCACCAGCTTCTTCTATACCAGCCTGAGAACAATTCCCCTAAAAGACAATTACATGTTCTTCCACGTGCAGGGACTCCAGGATGTTTGCTGTTAGCAAGTTATTTTAACCCTTCTTGTAGTGAATGCTGTAATTTCCTTTCCTGCTGAGTTTTCCAGCCTTTGGCCCATAGATTATTGTTTGCCAGGTGTGCCGAGAGCCCCCAAAGCAACACTGGAGCAGCTGCCAGGGCTGGAACCCTGAAGCCATGCTTGGCCTGGCAGCATGGACTGAACAGGGATCACAGTCACATCCAATGTCTCATTCTGAGGATAAAAAGCAGAGGACATCTCTATTTTGCTCAGTGCACTCACAACACTTGTGTGTAACCCCATCCTCCTGCCCACCTGGATGCATGCACTGGTTGCAGCATGGCTGTGCTCTGCAGCATAACAAGCTCATTAGGAAACAGAATCATAGAATAGTTAGGGTTGGAAAGGACCTTAAGATCATCTAGTTACAACCCCCCTTCCATAAGCAGGGACATCTCACACTAAACCATGCCACCCAAGGCTTCATCCAACCTGGCCTTGAACACTGCCAGGGATGGAGCACTCACAACCTCCCTGGCCAACCCATTCCAGTGCCTCACCACACTAACAGGAAAGAATTTCTTCCTTATATCCAATCTAAACCTCTCCTGTTTAAGTTTGAACCTGTTAACCCTTGTCCTGTCACTACAGTCTGTAATGAAGAGCCCCTCCCCAGCATCCCTATGGGCCCCCTTCAGATATCTCATCAATTGCTACAGGTTCTGGATCAGACTTTGTTTGACATCAGCAAACATGGCCCACATGGAATGCTGGCTGCAGAGCATGCCCTGGCTGGGGCCTCCCCCACCACAGCCCTACCTGTGGGAGGGGGAATGAAAGCCAGATCTGCCTTGACACTCCATTCAACCATGTGGCATTTTTTTCCTCAAAAAAAAAACCAACAAAAAAAGAGATCTCAGATAAGAACACCAATGTTTTTCTGCCCCCAGCTCCAAGCAAAGAACTGCTTTATAAATCATTTCAGACAAACAGAGACAATCAAATCTTTGTTTTCAATTCATGCTGGAGATACTGTGCAGGCACTGATAGCCTTGGATTGCTTCACTCCTCGCCAATAAATCTGCCATTTACAATACAGGGTCTGCCAAGAAAATCCCCCTAGGCTTGGTTTGGCTTCAGCAGAGGATATGTGAACAAGACTGTATAAATATTGCAGTTTAGGCCAGTTCCCTCTCTTGTAGCTTTTGCAAACCCCGGAAGTTTCCTCTTGGCAATGTGCACATCAGATACGAGTGATGGTTCGTGTTTGCTCATGCAACCTGATTTTTAGATTATTTTTTTTGCTCGAAATTCATTGTGTTTTTAGACACTAGTGGGAGAGGGAGAGTGAAGAGGGCAGTGCCACAACCCTTCTGCTGGCCCTGGCCCTCCACAGCCACTCTGCAGCTTTGTGACTGGGAGATGATGGGGAGGCTGCATTATCCCTGCTACAGGGTGCACCTGGGGATGGGGAACAGTGACCTTGAAGGACTCCATCAATATGCTGATGCTCCAGGAGGAGGGTAGAAGAGCCTTTTTCTTCTCTGAGTAAAGTATTTCTAGCGAAATCAGAGTCCTGCAAATGCTGGTGCTGAGTCAAAACCTATGAACTGTGCCGTGCGAGTCAGGTTGGCAGGTTGTTTTTGTTGAAACATTAGAAATTAAAGATGCTCTAAAACATTTCATTTTTATTTCTTTTTATCCACTCCTGTGCACAGAGGCTGGACCATGCAAAGCAACCTCGGTGCTAGGCAGGGCAGCCTCTGGACTGCGCTGCTCCTGCCTTGGCGCCTGATGCCAAGCAGGATCACCACTTATGTTGCATTAGAAAAGACATTTTTGTCTGCTTAGAACAACTTATAGGTTTTGCATGAACATATGACAGTGTGATTTGTTTTTTTTGGGAAAACTGGTTTTCCCTCTGGTGGCAGGGTTTGTCTCAGTGTAAGGAATACGGTGATCTGGGGTAAATCAAGAACACTTTAGTATAAAGCTATATGTATGCTTTCATATATATTATATGAATGTATAGTATATATTACATAGTACATATGGTCAACACACATATGTTTAGGTACATAGGCCAGTGGAAGTCAAGGTATGTCTGTGCCACACATACAAGCAGAAATAAGTTATGCTTATCCTTGACTGGGATTTTACTTTTAAAGGATTCAGGATTGGTGATGCTCAGTTCCCATCACTGTGCTCTCCCATCAGGACTGCAGTTTTAGTCTGTTTATGAATTGTTGGCACTCAGGATTGAAGGATCAGTACTTGTAGAGTTTGTAGTCTAGTAACACATTTTATGGTTCAGGTAAAAGCCTGTTTTCTAGTGATTCTGGAGCAAATCCTACTGTGTGATCAAGAGACAGCTAATTGCAAGCCTTGACAATGCCGGCAATGGTCAGCTTGTCCCTCTGAAAAATGTGCGTTAAATGCAGCAATCTATAAGAACCGGTACCATGCAGCAGCTCAAATAAATTAAGGCAATAATGCAGCTCATAAAGAACATCATTTGCAGCCCCTGGGCTTTTTGGGGTAATTATTTGTAGCACAGTACTGTATTCAAAGGGCAGAGTTGTGCTTGTCAAGAGCTTTCTGTGTGGGTATTTGAGGGTGGTGGTACCCTGGGCACAGGGTTCCCAAAAGTCATCTGAGCATGTTGGTGGTCCATCTCTGGGCCTGGAGCATGGTTATGCTCCAGCTTTGGCTGCAGGAGCAGAGCATTCTCCTTTACATTCATGGAGAAGTCAGCAGGAAACCTGGACTCAGCGGCTTCCTGGACAATGTGAGTGAGCTTATGTGACGAGAGCACTGCCTGCTCCCACAGCCGTCTCACTGGCGGTTTTTGTTATTTTCGTGGGAACTAACTAACAGTTTTTTTCCCTTTGGATTAGGGAAATGAGCCATTCTTGCTGCAGCCACCTGGGGAAAACCTCCCCAAGCAGACACCTGCCCTGGGGAACTGCCCCACAGCAGCTGAACTGAGGCTCCCCAGGACCCTCCACCTTTCATAGGGGTGCCCAGAGCTTCTCACAGCTCTGATTTTATGCAGAAATCAGGGCCATGAAGCACAGGGCTTTGCTGAGCAGCCCTGGAGGAATGTAAACCCAGGCGGATCACGGAGAAGGAGAAAATAAAGTTAACTGAAACGTTTTCCTTCGTGGCTCAACCCCCATCACACCCATATACGGAGGCAAAGCTCACAGGATGAAGTGCAGAGTAGTGCAATCAATTCTGTGTCCATCAGGGCTCTGCTTCCCTTTCCACCTCCACCCTCCAGTCCTGATTTATGCCATGGGGGAAGAGAAGTGAGTGTGCACCTTCATGCCCAACTTTTTGGGAAGGGGGAGATCTGTGTCAATGGCATACCCAGGAAAAAATAGTTGGAGTACAAAATAGAGATGTCCTCTGCAAAGGGAATGGAGATGAGAACTCTTCAGAGCCAGACCTGGGAAAATAACAGTGTGTCCCCAGTTCCTCTGCAGAACATGCTCACACATCCCCACCAATGTGTAATCCATCTTTCTTTCACCTGCTGTACTGCAGATGATGAGGTAGACCTGAACAGCAGCCTTAGGAGACACACTGGTCTTCAAAAAAATCCGATTGCTGGTGCAATGCAGCAGAAATTAATTTTTACTGAACAAAACCCTTTTTTGCCTTTTCTTGAAGATTATGCCTCTGACGCTCTCTGAAACCTCTGCCCAAATACATCCCTGAGGTCAAAGTGCCCTCTGGTCCTTGTGTGATGTGGGGTCAGCACAGGTGTGAACCAGGGCGCTTGGACCCACTCATATAAAGAGGGTTCCTTAACACATATAGGGGGTGCAGCAGCTCCCAGGTTTACAGCATCCCAACCTGCATATATGCACCTCCTCAGAAAGGCAGGGACTAAAGTTAGCGCGCTCCAAAAATGCCTAAAACAGGTAGGAAAGAAAGGAGTGTAGGTCTCTCTTCTGTCATGAGCTCCTAACTTTCTCTGTATTTTGACATCTTTCTTTCCACTGATTGTCCTAGGCTCGTAAAGTCTTCTAGGATTGAGAAGGCAGCATATTAATTTATCATTAATTAGAGCCTTAGTTTCTTGTGTCTCTTTGGACAGATTGGCAGCTTCGGATTTCAGGGCCCAGGGGATGCAGAGAACTGGCTGTGCATTGCCCTTCAGTACTTTGTATTGAAGGATCTTAAAAATTTAGAAAAAAGTGCTCAAGCCCCAGTTTCTGATTTTTATTAAGATTATCTCATAAGAAAGTAAAAGGTGTAAAGCAATATTAGAAAAAGAAGCTCTTCCTCCTGGGTTGCTAGAAGGAGCAGAGAAGTGGAGCTGCAGTCCAAAGGAGCACCCAGTGAGGCTGGACAACCATCAAGATGGAAACCAAAGTGTGGCTGCAGCATGTGCTATTAAAGAAAGGCGTGGGATTAGGGAAATGCATAATGTGCCGTTATGTGCAATTTCCTTTTTAAGTTTCCTTTCTTAATAATTATTCCTGTTATGTAGGTGGGCAGTCTCTTAATATAGATAAAGACCTTTGCAGCTGCTCCTTCATCGGTCTTGTGTTTAATATGCACTTTATAATTAGCCTGGAAGGGAAGACCCATGCTTACAGTCAGCCTGCTCTCTCAGATCATTTTTAATCTGAGACGGGCTCAGCTGGGAAGGGCTGATAAGAGCTTCTGTACATGACAAACAGGGCTTTAATCTCTTCTTTCCATTTCTAGTGCACTCCTTACACAAATTTGTCTCTGAATGACCCCAGCACATTAAAAATTACCCATCCTGGATGCTGTATCCTTTCTTCTAAACTTTCTTAAAACCCTCAGTTTGACCCTGGGATTTATAGAATGGGGGGAGACATTCACAAGGGGCTGAACAGCAAAGGTCACTGATTACCTCTCATAACCTGGTAAACCCTTTGCTTTGACTTTATCTGCCAGCTGACAAACCTTGAGAAAAGCTTTTGCTGGGTAAAGACCATTATGATCCCTATCGCATTTAGGAGGGATGCTGCATGGAGGGGCCCCTCCTTCAGAGGGTTGGTAGCAAGAATAATGAAGTCCAACGGTTGGAGCTGGAAGCTGGGTGTGCTCCAGCTGCCAGTGATACACATCTTTAGTCATGAGGATACTTGTGACCCTGGGTCAATTCTCTAGTAATTTTGGCCAAGCCAGACTGAATTTTGCTGTAGAAGAGGTGTTAGAAGCTCAAACTGACATTGTAAATATGATGCCAAATTTACCAGGCAGAGCTTTTCACTTGTCACCTGGAACAGGTCAGGTGAGAGAACCACATATTTCATCCTTCCCATCTCTTGATAATCACATTAGCAAGTCAGTTTCGTGTTTGTCTGGGTGAGATAAAACTGTTTCTGATCAACAAATTCTAAACCTACATTTCCCCCTTTTTGGCATTTCTGTATATCTTTATCCCATGGATGGCTTTTGGGGGTGCTCTTGCCTTGTTTCACTCAGGTCCTCTTTGGTGGGGAAGAGGGCTCACAGATCCCCCCAGAAGATTTCAAATTGCAGCAAAGTGGGCTGCAAAGTGTTCCTCCTGACAGGGATCAAGTGTAAGGCCATCCCAAGAAGATGACATTGTGGGACCTACCATGGTTCTAATGGCTTCATGCCCAGCCATGGTGACATCGACCACACCACCCCAGATGTCTCCTGTGACTACAGCCTGGACAAAGATACAATAAAAGACAACACTTCATCAGTCCTTAATTAATTATAGTAGGAAAAGGAGTCTGAAAGGATATGGAAACAGATCTGAACTTTCTAACAGTGTTAGAAAAATAGCTGTTTGCTCCTGGTGAGTTAGAAATGTGAGTGTGAGTAAAATAGGTGTCATGAATCTAAGCCAGAATTTTACTAAATGTACAATTTTATCCTTTAATAAACCATCCAAGCTGTATTAAGATGAATGAGAAAGGGTCTTTACAACATCCCCAATTACAGCAAGCTCACTCAGGGCTCTGGTGGATGTAGCTAACTGCCTTTGTATTAAAATGGTGTGATAACTAAATAAATTGATAATTTTTAGTTGTCAAATTAAAATTGTTAGACTTGGTCTTGATGTTAATTTTCTGAGAGATGTAAATAATTGTTTGCACTTTTGAAATATTTAATCTGAACATTAAATACGCTCTGTTCATTAGCCTTAAGCACCTCCGAGATCGGTAGGAGCTAAAGATAATGCAAATCTGGCACCAGGAAAGACATTCCTCTTCACTTCCAACAAGGTTTAACTTTGACCCGTCACCTCCATATCGGGAAGCATCAATGTGAGCACTGCCATTTGATCTTCCGAAGGAAAACCATTATTTGTCTCTGGCTAAATCACAAAACTGATTATTTTGGTAGGAAATTACTCCTGGAGTACAGCGCTAAGTTCAATTGTAATAATAATTTCTCGGTGTGCCACCAAAAACTATCCCAAGCAAAGCCACAATTCCCTATGTTTCCATTACACCAATTCCCACTTTGCTTTTATTAGTTTAAAGAGGTTTACATCAAGTTGCACTAAATGCTCCCATATTTATTAAAAATTCAAAGAAGGTTTTAACTTAGACTTGAAGCAGTAGAATGGAGTATTGGCATGGGGGTGTGAAGGTACACTGAGGTACACTGGGCGTGAGAAGGCAAGCATCATCACTGGCATTCTGCCTTGAAGGACAGGAGATGGCTCTCCGAGAGCCCTCTCCCAGTGGTGAAACACTGCTGGGCAGGGTGATGAGGTATAGGAACCCCACCAAATGTCCACCTGCAACCCTCAGCCTGATTCCCACCAAATGCAACTGCCAAGCTATTTCTGGAAGAATTAGGGTAGCAAGTGTGTGCACCATCCTCCTCATTCTGCTGGTTCCTCTCATTATTAACTCCAGATGACAGTTCTTACATGTCCTCAGACCCCAGTTTTGAACAACTGCAATAGCATGAGGTTTCAGATAAAAGCTAAGTTAAAATGGCTGTGTTGACATCTCCTGCAGAAAAAAATACATGAGTGTTAGCCTGGAGCTGATATTTTTCCAAGAGAAATTTTTGCTTTTCATGAAACCATATGTTTTGGAAGAACCCTCTGCACGCAGATCTTGACCTGTTCACCGCTCAATGGAAATAAAGCCTTCACAAGGGTATCCACCTCTGTTTGATTTTAATTTATCAGGTGTAAGGGTGTCTGATGCTCCTGAAACAGTAGTAAATAGAGATGTATGTGTCATCATTCATGAGTTTACGAACAGGCACAGGCTTTTCATTGCATGGTGAGTTGCTCTTCTTTGCTTTGCTGTAGTCAGCTGAGCTTTCCAAGCCCTCAAATTAATGTGATCTTATGAAGACTTGTTCAGCAGCACAAAGACTTCTATTCAGATAGTGTCAAGGAAGCAATCCAAGAAAATGTTCCCTTCAAATGTCTTCTGTGCAAGTACATTCAGACAGTTTCTTGAACTCACAACCAGCTACAACACTGATTTAATTCCATATTTGTTTAGAAAGATTTATCTATTCATGCAAGATGGATAAAGGGTGAGGCTACTGGGGTGCCTTGAGTGGCACCATGCAGCATGAGGTTACCAGCACCTCAGTATAACCTGTTTCAATTTCAAATTTTATCCTTAAAATCTTTTTTCTTGAATGTTTTCAGTCATAATTGATTTTTAACGAGAATATGACAACAGTTCTTGCTTGCATTTAAAGGTTTTGTCCTTGAGAAGAAACGTAGGAATCACATGAATTGAAAGGAGAAAAAAAATAAAGCTCTTCACTCAGGCTTTCATGGCCTGGGTAGCATCAACATCTACATATCAATTCCTTCTGCTCTGCTAGCTGAAGAATATTTTTGCATTCTTCAGACTACCAGACCCCTGCCTGAAAACAAGACATCTCTGGAGATCTGTTTTCTTGAGCTTGAGGTCATGTGTAAACCAGAGGCTCCGCTGAAAACTAATCCTACTCTTTGGGAAGTCTTTTGAATAAATGATTCAATCTGTTTTCTGACCAAGTAGTTTGAAGGCTCCAATTTGCAGTGATTTAACACACTTGAGAGGAGAAGTTCAATAAAAAGCTCATTCAAGGTGGAAATCACAGCAGTAGTTATGCATGCATATTTCAAACATCATAGTGAAATAAATCGATATGGAAAAGTAACATGAAATAGAAAACAAACATGCCCATTTGAAGGCAAAAATAGAAGAAAAATGTTTTACAGAAAAAATACAACTCCAGTTAACAAAAGCACTGTTAGCTTACCACTACTTTTATTATCTTATGTACTATTCTTGGATGCACAAATGAAGAGCTACCACAGTTTTGCTCAGCAGCATCATAAATATTCCCCCAAATTCACTAAAAGGTAATAAACAGGTAGAAACAATCTGACAAAAATAATTCCAGACTTCCAGCAGGGATAATGTGCCCTGATAACACTGCGAGCAGCCCCTGCAATTCTGCACAGCGTTCGGTGGACAGGAATTTCTGAAGAAGAAAACTGAATTTATCTCTGACAATGGTTTCCCATGTGGTGTTCCCAATCGTGTTTTGTGGGGCCAGGCTTTGTGTTTGGGGCAAAACCCTTGGGTTTTTTGCATCATGTCCCTGCACTGAATTTCAATGAGAGTCCCAGCTGGCAATGGTTAAGCCAGAGGTTAAGTTTGGAAAAGTTGTTGCCAAAAAGATAGTAATTTATCCAAGCATGCATAGCAAAGGTTCATACATTTCTAATAAGTACATGGCAGGAGCTACCACACCACAGGAATTTATACCCAGCTGCTACAGGGTACGGGTCTTATTGCTTTATAGTGGTGGTGCATTGCTGGTGTGTGTCTTATCATCTTCTCAGCTAATGCTCTGTAGAGCATAACTTGTGCAGCTGAGCTCAGCTTAGAGAAACATCTGCTGAAGTCTGCAGAGTAAAGCTCATACATGTACATGTGTACATGGAGGGAAGATTTTCAGCATCCCATTTTTGTTATCTTAAAAAAAAAAATCTGGGGAGTTGGACCTCCCCATAGGAAGCCAGGCAGAGGCAGTGGGGCTCAGGAGCCCTTTTCCAAGGATGGCTTTGTGTGTATCACCTTTTCCTGTTTGCGTGTGTCACCTACCTCTTGCACTTCTTCCAGCTCTCCAGGCTTGACAAAGGCTATGTTTTCAGCCGTGCTTAGCTAAGCACTGTTGCAGCACCTGCAATATGCTTGGCATCCCATTTCATCCCCTAAAATCAAATTAAATGCCATGCTCTCCAGCTTAATTGCTGTTACATCTGACTTGTGGTGTCTTTTAAATGCTATTTGTCAATAAAGTGTGTGTAATTTGATCAGAATACCGATACTACTTTAGTAATAGCCAAACTTAATTTTCAATGACCATTATAAACATTTTAATTGTGAATTAAATTTCTGAAGCCAGTTTCTGGTAGCTACAGTTGTCTATGGTCAGAGGTGAGATATACTGGAAAAACATAGCAGAAACTGGTCACTGTCAGGTTATTTGGGGTGGAAGAATCTATCCAAATGCTCAGTTTTACTAAAACTTCATATGTTTTTAAAATCTCATTGACAAGGAACAAGAGGACTTCAAGGAATATGTTCCAATGTTACAGTAATTCAGCTAATTCAGTTTGCACCTTGAGCTGGCATGCCAGTATCTTCACACAGGTTTATGCAGGCACAAAATACAGTATACAGCTTGCATAAATAAATTTTAAACAACCTTAGATAAGATTCACAGCTATTCGACAACACTTATTAGGAATTCAAACTTCTTTTCTCCATGTTATGAGTAAGATAGCTGTAAAAAATCCTGCCTCTCTATGTCTGAGTCACCACTGACTCACAGATAAAACTATCCACGCTTGTTTTGGATAAGCCAAGAGTACAAACACAGTCTGTGGCATGCTGCGATACCTCAGAGCATCTGTCTGCCCAAACAGAAATTAAACTTCTTAGCATGAAACACGCTGGCTCCCGCCAATCGATTTAATGAGCTGCACAAAGCTGCCAGAATATCATCCCCACTTTGCATCTACTTATCCTCTCACCCAATGCACTCCAAGACGAATTCATTACAGCAGCATGTTTGGATTTAATATCCACCAGTTTCTGGACTGAAAGATGTTTTCTCCTCTTTTTCAAGTCTGCAAAGCTTTCCACTTCATTGTCCTTGCCACAGAAACAACCAAGTGATGTTGTTCCCCTTTGAGGAGTGCCCTTGGGATTTCTCCCTGCCTTTAATGCACATTGTCTGAAGGACTCAGAAGAGGAGGAAACAATCAGGCTAGCTTTGTGGGGAATAATAGCAGGATGAAAAGGTTCTTTAGGGAACAGAAAAGCAGAGGCAGAGTCTAGTCCCCTCCACCCCAAGTGATATTTATGGGGATGCTCATAGGCTTGGCTACTTATGCCAGGAAGAGTGAGCTGGCACATGCGACCAGCCTGGGACCTTCACCCATGCATGGGACCCTGGAGCAAGCCCAGCCCAGATTTCCTGGTAGGACTATTTTTGGTGGAAAACTTTGTCCCTGGGAGGCATGTGTGTGCCACCACCCTGTTTTACATCTTGGTCTTTCACAGAGCAAAGGCACCTTCATGGTCTCATCTCTGAGGAGCTCCAGATGCTGCAAGGCTGGATCCAGCCTCTGAGTCAGAGCTGCACTTTTCCAGGCTGAGCTTTTCAGCACTGCACCTTGTACTGTGTCTCTGCAGTCCAGGATAGTTTCTTCTTTATGCATTTTTTATTTTGCACAATATATTATTAACTCTGTGAGTTGTTCTGTGTCTTCCTGAAGGTGAAGTCTCCCTTTGCAGTGAACAGCAGTTCTCGGTTTGAGCATAGCTCCCCACTTTTTACTTGGTGGGACAGAAGATCTCATGCAGTGCTGCCCATATTCTGCACTGGCAAAGGCCAGAAAAGCCTTGAATTCTCTGGTTTTAAAAGTGAATTTTGAAGGGAAAAGGTAATTTGGTAAAGAAAATATCTTTCTGAGTTTTTCTGTAGCAGAATTGCTTCCTTTCAGGTAATGCCAAAATCTCCTGGCATCTCCAGCCAGCACTGCTCTTATTACTGGATTAAAACAAATCTTTTGCTGTGCAGCTGCCTGTTGGAGGATCTTCTAATTTAGGGGTTACTTGTGCATATTAATAGTTGTAAAATTTGCCATTACCAGAGGGGATTTGAGCTGGAAAGGAGAGGAGAGAAAGATGGCCTGATAATCTCTGTTAGCCAACTCTGTGCAATCTTGAACACTGAGAATTTGTTACAAGGATTGCTTGAAGGCTGCAAGTGTGAATAGCACCACCTAAGCAGTGGGAGCACAATTGTATGAGTGGTAACTCCATCATGCAAGTTCCCAGCAGAAAGGTGGAAATGAAGCAGGCAGAATAGCTGCCCGAGAAATTGGCTTTTCCTTTATTTGATCTTGTTTACCAGCATTTGTGTATTTAGGGTTAGGAATTGTTGTTCCCCACAGAACCCACCCAAAGGTTTGAATAACCTTGTCTCAAACACCCCAGAAGTCTCCCTGCAGATTTATGGGTGGATTTGCTTCCATGGTCCCAGCAGGACACATCCCAGGATGTTCTTCAGGCAGCTGCAGACACAGCAAAACGGAAATGGGATGATTCAGCGTGGGGTGATTTTTTGTGCAAACAGCAAAAGTTCACAGTAAGTCACATGCAGCTCCTCCCAGCCCATGCAGGAGCAGAGTTTTGCCCTTTGCACTTGGACAATGAGACTGGGAAACTGCAAATCTCTTGAGCTTTTGCCCACCAGAGCATCAGCATTCACAGCCAGAATGGATTCTTCTCATAGCAATGATGAAATCTCAGCTTGTATTGGCTTTTTATGCAATACTGTCACATGCTTTCTTGGAAGGAGAGCAGTTAAAGAGAAGGAAAAGGAGTGTTTCCCTCCAAGGAGTGAAACTCAAGACCTAATGGGTCACCTGGTAGTCTCTTACCCTGAGAAAGTGCAGGATTTCTCCCCGTAACATTTCAACGAGCATTTCGTCTAGTCTAGTTTTCAAAGTCTCAAGTGGAGAGGATTTACTTGAGGTCTGGCATTGCTCACTTGCCTCTCTGCTTAATGTTGAAGCATCCCTGCCAGCACACTTTAATCTCCATCTCCGTGAGGGATTATTATATTTAAGCCAAAGTGAAATAAAGAATGAAGACAAATAATCTACACTGAAAGGAAAATAGCAGCTCACCACTCTCTGCGCTCTTCAAGTGATATGGATTTCAGTGGGATTTAGAAGTGGTGCAAGTCACAGGGTGGGTTGTGCCTCCCTAGGATCCCACTGCCTGGGGGGAAACTGTATTTTGTGTTATATGGTCCCTGTGGCTGGGATTTGCATTGGTGTCCTGGTTTAACCCCAGCTATCAACCAAGTACCATGCAGCTGCTTGCTCACTACCCCATGCTTCCCATCCCAGCCGAAATCAGAACTGGGGGCAGAGGAGAAGACATCCCCAGCATCAGCTGCAGAGTAGGTGAGTCGGCTTCATTGGCAGTTGTCATCCATGGAAAAAAGAAGTTCCAAGGAAGATTATTATAAGTATCTCTTTAATTAATTTTTTTCCAGCTTGGTTATTGTTTGATGTGATGATGTTTGCTTATCAGAGAGCAGGAAATGGATGCCTGGCACTGTCCTGCACTGGCTCCTCCCTGCTGTGTGGCCAACATTTGTTGGGCTGAAACCAGAGCAGCCTTCAGAAGAAACACATCCCACCAAATCGATAAACCTCTGTGCCATCCAAAATGAACACTATCTGCTTGTTTGTTTGCTTTTAAAATGAAATTGAAATACCATAGGCAATTATTCCCAACCATTTTCTTTGGAACGGCTTTGCAAACATCTTGCCTGGTGGGTAAATGCCATTTAGGTCATGTGATTGAGGGCAAACCCCTCATCTCTGACTCTGCCCTTGCTAGAAGATTTCTGTTTCATTAGCACAGTATTAATGAGGCTGGATTTTAAAGCAGGTGTTAAGTGCAATCAGAGCAGCTTTATTAGGCTACAAATTGTCTGGAGCTGACAAAGGCAGTTGGATTGGTCCATGCTCAGTTAACATTTGCCTGCATGCATGACTTGGTTGATTAAACAGCAATTGATAATGACCTTCATCACGGGGAGCCTCTAAAGGTGATGCTGCATGGACTCCGCTGTGCAGAATGTAAATCTTTAGAGGATCATCACCTTTTCAATTTGGGAACCCATACAATCATTTTAAAATTACAGAATATCATGCTACAGCAAGGAGCTAATTTACTGGCACGAAACTGCCAGTTTTTTATTTTTAATGCAGACTGAGAGAGGGATGTCAGCATAGTTGTATGTAACAGAAACAAATATTGAGGATTCAAGGGTACCAGTATCTTAAACAATATCTGGTGATTCGAGTACCATATGTGTATATAAACATGAAAGTGAGGATTTTATGGGAGCCGCCCTTCCTCGGTCCTGACCTCAGCTGCACTGAAGTCAAGGAAAATGTTTCCCTTGGCCATAGCAGAATCAGGGTTGTGACTGGTGTTTTGGGAGGCAGTGGGTGCTGTGGATCCCAAACACAGCAGTTTCTGGTCTTCCCACTGAATCCAAGGGAGTCGTGGTCTTTCCTCAACAGAACAAGTAGGACACCACAAAGATACTTGGTCCTGGGCATTTCTGATGCCCGTATGACAGAGGTGCCTTGTGTAAGTAATGGTGAATGATTAAGACTCCAACAGCCAAGACGCAGTGATTTAGCTAAAAATACCACATTAATAATTCTCCTTTTCAGAAGATATTGATGACTTGTTGTTAGATAACTGTTCATTGAAGTAATAACATAGGCAGTTACAAGGAAAAGTTGCAGAAATGTCTTATGCAGGTGAATCTGGAAGGGAAATCTGTACAGAAGAGGAGATACCAATAATGAGTCAGTATGCATGACCCAGGATACACAGTGATAACTGGATTTGTCTAGTCCACATGAAAACATGAGCATAAAACTTCAGATACCCTACTTTCCCCTTTGCAATTGTGAGAAAAAAGTACTTTGGGAAAAGAAACTACGAAGAGTGTGGATACAGTGTGGAAGTAGATGCTAATGATGTTCAGGTAAAAACAGAAGGATTTTATGGTTTTATAAGTGGTCAGGTCTTGAACAGAATCATTTAGACTTGCAATAACCCCAAAATAAAATAAGCAGATGTGGCTGGTACTGTTGAGGGCTACAGGGTGGGAGCAGCAAAGCTCACCAGGGATAATACCCTGTGCTCTGAGCTCCTCTCCTTGAGATTGTCTTTGATCCCCATTGTCATGCTGTGGTCTATCCAGGCTGGGTACACCCAGTGCCGGGGCTGCTGTGGGGTGGCTGGTTGGAAGAGGATTTAAGGAATCTCCTGAAGGTCCTCCTGACAGCAAAGTTTCTGTTTTGTTACTTCCTTACAGGGCTATTTATTTTGCTGCAAGTATGCAACTTTTTGCATGTTGCCATGCCTGATGGGGCAGATTTATGCACCCCGCATCAACAGCCCCACATGGGCATCCTCCCCAATCCTAGCTCATTCCGAGAGAAGCAATCCATCAATCCCACTCCAGTGGGTCTAGAAAAATTCAGAGCAATCCCTAAAACTGCTCCTTGGATAGAGAAACTTGGGACTTGTTTGTAGCACTTCATAAAGCCCAACCCCTCCTTCCCTGGGTGCATGGAGGGTGCACAGATGAGGGCGATGTGCAGCACCCCACACCTCCAGGTCACTGGCTGTGTATGCTTCCAACCTCCAAATACAATTTTATTTCATGTCTTTTGATGGTTTACAGCAGGTTATGAGTTTGCTGCACAGAGGGATCAAGATGGCCACAAAGCATCAACTCCTCCTGTTTCTAACTGCTAGGCTACATTCAAAAATACAGTTAAAATTCAGTTTGCCTCAGGCTTTCCCATATCAACCACTGATGCACTCGCTGGTGTGATGAACTCTGGAAACCTGGGGGCTGGATGAGGTGGAGGGGTGGGGGGCGGGCTCTCCCCCAGTCTCCTTAGCCAGAGCATCCTCACCATCAGCCCACCATCAACCCCTGCCAAGAGTCTGCCTCCCCAGAGGGGATCCTATCCTGAAGGATGGTGTAAAAACCTGATTTTGCTCCAACTGAACTAAAATACTTGTCCAGTTGCACATTTCTGACCTGGATGGGAACAACGGGGTGAGATCCCTGGAGGTGTGCATTTTCCCTCCCTGTGTTAGTGCTCTTTGGGTGTGCAGGCAGGGTGGAATCTCCAAATAAAGGTCTGTTTCCAAAGAAATGCTTTTCAAAATCCCAACGGTTATTTTCTGAAACACTCATAAACATTCGTGCTGGCCCTGTGCAGAACGTGTCAGCTCAGACATGCAGGCATTGGAGGATACCCAGGGAGCCAAGCCAGCCCTATGACCCCCTTGTGCTGGCTGTGCTGCCTCTTGAGCTGCCCCACAAACCTCACCTTTGTACTTTGATGATGTGGTTTAGCTTCAGAGCATCCCCCTCTTTGTGACCTAAGTTTTTGCCCCCCGGGCTGGTGCTGCTGGGCTGTGGGAGCTGCAGACAAAACGGAGGATGCTGTCCAGCAGCCCCGGCACACCACTTAGGTGCATGCCTTTAAAACAGCTCCTCAGACTGGGCAAACCCCTGGGTGATCTGCGACAGGCAAACTCCCAGCAGCACTTCCCGAAAGCAATTCTGGCAGCTCCCCCTGCCCGTGAATGGGTACAAATCCCCACAGGCCATGCTGCCGAGCTCTTTTTTCACTACAGCCGTGACAGCGTGCTCAGAAGTAATGTTTTTTTCAGTGAACCATCTTTTCCTTTCCCTTTTTCACCCCTCCCAAGCCAGCTGCTGCCCTTTCATCAGTAGCTGAGACTCCCACATAATGAATGAAGGTGATGGATGTGCCCTGGCTGCAGTCCCCATCACTGTTATCCTTGGTTGTAGAAGGGTGAAAACACACTGTTAATTCACTGGGAAGCCCCATCCCCATGCTGGCCTGGCCTGGTCAGGGAGCAAAGCAGGAGGAATGATGCACAGGAGAGGGACATTCTCCACAAGGCTAGTAAAGCTGGGTGTTTACTGAAGTTCCAGCAGGAAGGAGATACAAAGCCATGGCAAAGCATCTGATGGCCGTCTTACCCAGAACCAGCAGAGACCTTTTAGACCTTTTCATGTGTTCACCTCCAAATCCAGGCTTTTGGCTTGCTTCTAGGCTGCAGTCAGGCCAAGCTCTTACTCCGCTTCATGCTCATACCCCCTGCTTTGCCAAATCCCACTGCAAAGCCAGCCTCTAACAGACAAATGTCTATCTCATCTAATCCTAGCACACAAGATTATCTCAGAATAAAGGGTGATAATGAAAGAGGAGAAAACCTGAGTTTGCCTCCTGGAGGTTTTGACTGTGTCTGGCTGAAAGGCTGATGGACAGTGCTGGGCAATGCTCTGATTTTATTGCCAGGTTAGCACAAGGAGGTTGATTATCCTGCCTTCCTGCAGTAGAAAGGTGGGAGGGATGCTCCTGTGCAGCCTTAGTGCTGTGCTGCATGGGAGCAGGCAGGGAAAAACATCCTTCAGCATCTCTTACACAAAGAGTTAGGAGTAAATTAAGTCAAGAGACTGAAAGCCATGGCTTTTCTCCTTACCCCATCATCTGTTCGCATCCCTGAAGGTTTGGAAATGACTATAGGAAGCTGGTGGAAGGACAGAGCCATCTTCTCAACTGATTTGCAACAGGACTGTGACTGACAAAGAAATGTTTAAAGAAATGCAGTTATGTAGGGTCTGGTTTTCCCAAATACACGCAGTCACTGCTGAACACAGGTACAGCTGCACACAGCGAACGGCAGGGCGGGGGTGGCAAAGGTAACCAGGCTGCCTCAGTAATGCTTTAAATGGAAATAAGTAAACATGGGGATGAATATGATCTACTCTTCCTTCACAACTCTGCTGAGACTCGCATACACCTCTGTGAAATACAGCCCACCACTAAATACAGCCCAGTGTGATGTTCTATGGACAGTCCTGCTCGGAGAGGCTCTTTCTAAACTCTGCTCAGGAAAATAAGCAGAAAAAATTGGCTGCAGATCTCATGCAAAGGAAATCATGGGCTGCCAGATGGAGCACCATAGATCAATTTTTAATTTCAGCTGCATTATTTGTTCATTAGTTCATTTTTTATTTCATTCACTGAACCCAACGGTATGCCACTCCTCACTTTCCCATACGTATAAATAGATATCACTGTTAAGAAGACTGCACTCACCAGCTTATAAAAGCTTGCTCCTGACTAATGTGGACATCACCTCTTGCAGTAGTGAGGAAAATGGCTTTTCTCTGCTACAGTGCTAAGGTAAATAAAGATTAATTCATTCTGCAGCTTCCAGAGTCAGATGAATCATGGCCATGTACCAGTTCTTCCCATGGCTGACATCTGTCCACTAAAATTGCTGCAGAGATTCAGATCTCCAAATGTAGTTATGCATCTCAGTTCTAATTTAAAACTC
Organism: Agapornis roseicollis; assembly: GCA_002631895.1. NCBI lineage: Eukaryota > Metazoa > Chordata > Aves > Psittaciformes > Psittacidae > Agapornis > Agapornis roseicollis. The sequence goes on along the minus strand of NDXB01003522.1, from coordinate 28,819 downwards.
TCATTTAACAAATGACTTAGCAGCATCCAAACAGCTTAAGTCACATGTTTAATGTATGAAGATACACAACTCAAAAATAAACTTAAACCCCTTAGAGACTCCCTGGCAACTTCTTGCTGCTGAATCAGAAAAGCCCCCGCAGCAAGTATGGAGTGAGGGGACTCTGCCCCAGAAGCTAAGCCTGGCTTAGAGCTGCTTTTCCCAGAAAAGGTGCTGGCCCCTGGGGAGCCTGGGGGCTGCAGTGTTCTGGCCACTGCATGTCTGCTTCAGTAGATCTTGTCAGTGAAAGCCTGGGCATCAATTTATCTGAAGATGTTAGGACATAGGGGATTATAAAATCAGAGAGATGTGTTCCTACCATCAAGCAGAAATCCCAGTGGTACTCAGGTTTATTCCAAGTCATAAGAAGAAATGATCTAATGCTGTTTGATGGTAAATGCTGGCCTTTGATCTGTGTGATCAAGTTCAGGTTGGGAGTAACCTGCTGCGCTGTTGGCTCTGAAAGGGAATATAGTATTTCACACCTCTGAAGTCAGAGACACCTTTATAAATCCTCTTTATCTTCTGTATTCAAGGAAAAACCTGAATTGCTCAGTGTTATTTCCTGAGGCTCATCAAGGCAGCATCTGCACCTAATTCTCCCTGAAAGACTAGGTAAGTTGATGTTGGGCTCACGAGTTGTGGCTGGGGTATGGGAGGCCAGGGGATCCTGCAGGCACCAGTGATGGAGGGGACATGATGCAGCTGGTGACTCTGACCTTTGGATGCTCGACTGGTGCTTGCGGGTGTTTGTGTGACTCCTCACTAGTCTGCAGGCAACATGCAAACTTCATTCACCCTGGTTTTTGTTACAGCCTGGATCTAATCCAGCTTTGTGCCTCTGTTCATCTCATGGGGAGTGCTCACTTGAATAATGACTGCACAACCAGAACTGAAAGGACAGAAAACTCTCTAACCCACTGCTGCTGCCCTATTACAATGCATTTTACTATTTCAATGCATTTTCCTACTTCAACACATTTTCCTACAACAATGCATTCTCCTATTTCAATATGTTTCTTTTCATCTGTCTCAGTACCTATGCTTTTCTCTACCAATGTTCAGAGAGACTTCCTCTCAAGACCCTGCTGCCCTGTGCAGCCATGACAAGAAGCACCAGGCAGCCACCATCCTGCCTTTGCTTATATTCATCCTTGCACGGGGACCGCCCACCCACAGCCTCTCCCCGCATCTGCTTGCATTGGAGCCACCCGTCCCGACGACTGGTGTTTAATATTTTGGAAGATGACTCATGAGGAAATGCCAGCCTCATCTGCCGAGAATTTTAAACAGAGGCTTTTTTAAAAAGGAATTGAAGAAAGAAACCATCTGTCTGCGGGAAAACGTGCTGTTTTCTTCTCTTTCTGCTGGAGAAGGGACAGAGGGAGGGAGGCAAAGCCGTGCCAGGCCCTGGGTCTTACCCACCAAATGCGCTTCACCAAGTTTTGCCACCAAAGCCATTGTAGCTCTGGCTCACTGCATGCTGATGGCATGGGTTGTCATGACAATATCCCCTTAATAAAAAATCCCAGGGAATTTAATGGGGATTAAGCCACTATGAGTCCATAGAAGTGAGCCAAGATGTGCCATGGGACCGACTGGCACCTGCACACAGGTTTCTCTCACCATAGCCCTCCATCACAAGGAGGATGATTGTGCTTGGCTGGGGTGGGTTTGTGTGCCTCCCCCCATCCCAGAGCAACATCCATACCACCAGAGATCTGTTTGCCTCTGGGTTAGGGTGAGGATTTGCTGTCCCTTTTGCAGGAGGAAGGGTGAAGCCACATGCTCCGATGTTCAGCTTTTAGGGCTCAAGCCAGGCGTTCCTTTTCCTTTTGCTCCTATAGCAGAAATGTAAAAATAGGAAGAGTTGCTGGGAAATTGCAAATGATTAATTGGGGAACTGCCATTGCACAGAATCAGCTTTTATCTTACTGCTTGAAATTAGGGACTGAGGAAAAGGGCCATCTCAGCAGCTCTGAGAAACAGATTTCGGAGAGCAAGGGAGCTGAGTATGATTTAGTACAGTACTCACTCAAACCATGCCGTATCTTGAAGTATCACATAGCTCCAGCTCTGCGCCCACCTTTGCTAGAAGGGATCTGCTCAACCTGCAGTCAGTTTATTTGCCTCACAGGCAAGGATGACTTTAATCAGATGCTACAAAGCCACAGAGAAAATACCTAGGGCTGTAAATAAGTAAAAAACAGAAAAGAAATAATGGGGGACCTCTGCAAAGTGCTTGGAATGGAAAAAATCCCTCCTTCGCCCAGTGCTGCCAGGGTGCAGCAGCAGGTGGGCTGGCAGCACAGATCCAGCCCTGGGGGTGCAATGAGGAGCTTGAGAAAAGACATGGTCTAGTGTGAGGTGTCCCTGCCCATGGCAGGGCAGCTGGAGCTAGATGATCTTAAGGTTCTTTCCAACCCTAACTATTCTATGGCCTTCTACAAAGGCTGTTTAAATTCCCAGCACACTTGCTGGATGGACTGAAGGGCTGAAATTAGTCCAAGGGCTCCCTCATGACTTATATACATACAGTGCTGGCATCAGTGATGTTGTCAAGTTAACACACAGCCAATGCTCTCAGTAACGGCAAATACTATCATCTGATTTTCATCAGTCTGGCCATTTCCGAAAGCCGTGCTTCCTTCTTGCTCCAAGACCCTGATACCCTGAGCACACCCTTGCGCAGGACCTCGCATTGATTGGTTGGATGGATCGCACCAACTATGTTTAAAAATGAAACTGAAAAGGCTGTTTTCCCACAAACAGCACCAGAATCTGTTCAGGATGTGTTTGAGCATCTCATTTTAGTGTATGCCTATTCATTTTGGCTATTTTGGCTTGTGAAAATATCACTCGGATCACTTCTTGCAAGCTTTTAACAAAAGCCCTTTATTTTTGTTTTAACAAAAGCCTCCATGGGAAGCAGCTCCCATGGACGTGCTATCAAAGATTGGGTTTTTTCCATCTGCAAAGTTAAAATGAAGAAAATGTTAAAGAATCGATGAGAAGCCATTCTGGTGATGGGCTGCTGAGGCTAGCTGGACCTGCTGTTCACTAGCTTTTGGGGGGCTGAGAGAGCTTTTGGGGGGCATCTTAGCAAAGCTCAATAGGGTAGCTCATGATGATGCCCAACTCAGGTAGCCCTTCTGGGAACAGCACACTCACTGCGGCCGTTGCAGGGCTGGCACAAGAAGGCACAGCAGATGCAGCAAGCACTCCCACTTTCTGTGTACAAGGGATTAATTTCCAGGACACATCACTTTCTGTTGGATGTATATGTACAGATCTGTCCCTGCTCCCTGTGTCCTTCATCCATGAGCCTGCCATAGGAAGTGTGCGGGCAGCCAAAGCTGCTCCAGCAGTCACACTGACGACGTTCAGTGTGTTTGTCACTGCTACATGCAAACCAGGAATTATTCATAGCATTAACTTAATCTTTCAAAAATTCCAAATTTGAAAAAGCAGCAATCTGTTTTCAGATACTTCACTGAGGGAAAGACAAGGCCACATTTGTGGTGCAGTAATTGTCCCTGGCTTTGGGGGGACCTCTGGGTAAAATGCTCTGTGGAACACGATTTGGAAGAGACCTTTAAGGAGATGCCTGTGGGCCAGTGGGAGGAAGCAGGTCTCCTGGGCAGGGGCAAAAGGTTTTGGGAAAAAAATATACCTTCTGCAAGCAGGAAGGCCAGAGGTGATGGAGAAGCAGGAAGGGCTGTATCCCCTGCTTGATTGTCCCCTTCTGTCCCCATGCTGGAGGTGCCTGCCTGGAAGAAGAGCTGTCTCTGAGGCAGCCAACCCCATGGCGAATACAACCGCTCTTTGGCAGCATTTCTGTGATTTGAGCTGCTACGGCTCATAGGAAAAAGGACCAGAAAAATATCCTGAGTAATCTTATACGTTCAGTCTTTCTGGGTCTTTGCTTTTCTTTTTGTTTCTTTATTTTTTTCCTCTCTTTTTTCTCCCTGGAAAAATAGGCAGAAAGTTGCCTAATTCCTTCCAGAAACTTGTGGCCTGAGTCCCTGTCAGCTTCTGCCTTTGTCCTGCAGTAATTCAGCCAATAGCTCCAGGACTGCTCTCCACTTCAGCCTGCGGGAGCAAAATGAAATGGAGAGGAATGGAGAGGATGCTTAAAACCATAAAAAGCATCCAAAGCATCATGCAGCTTCTCCCATCTGTGCCAGAGCAGCAAGGGATGGCCTTTTATCTCACCACTTCTGAAATTTTAGGAGGATTAGCTTACTCCCTGCCTTTGAGAGTCTCTGCTCAAATGCTCACCGGAGCTGCTGTGGGCCTGTTAAGATAATTAGGAGATGGACAGGCACTCCTCTGCGCTCCTGGGTGGTCTGCCTGGAAACTCCCCAGCCCTCCATGGCTTTCCCACCCCACTAACTGAAGGAAAAGTCAAGTAGCTCTGGGGAATAGTCCCAGCATTTTGACAGACAGGAGTTATATCCCAGTTAAGCCCCTGTGTCCTTTGCTATACCATACAGCCTTCTTGCTGGGAGACTTCATCAGTGAAATAAGCCATCAAAACAGGATCTCCTAGGATTTATGCTCTTCTCCTTTTGCAGTGCACCAGGGTATGAGAGATTTTTTATCCATGCACATGCCTGATGCGTTTCAGGGATGTGAAGCCCAGGATGGTCAAGTTCCCGGAGTGCTGCACCAACTTTCTGGGATGCTGCAGCTCCTTCCTGGAATTAAGCTTAAAAGAATTTCCTTTGGTTTTAATCTCAAGTCAAAGCCTGTCTGGGTTACTTAACAGGTGCTGAGACAAACGATGCATTACACCAGCCATGTGCTTAAAGTGCTGGTATTGCAGGGTTGAAAGTCCATCCTGCAGAGGAGGGGCCACTGAACACCCCAAGAGGTAACATGCAGTGATAGCAGGTAGTGAAATGCAAAGCCTGCAAACACTCACCAAGTATTCCTTTACACCAACAAGCTGTTTTACCACACAGGTTTTGCAGCATCTCACTCTTAAATATCATCATTTCTTACTCAGTCTTCCTTCTAACAGGTGCAGGGAAAAGCTATGTCAGAGGAGGAGCTAGACTGACAAGGGGACCAGGAGGATGCTCAGCCCAGGAAATTATAGGTCTGGAGTAGAGACAACGCTGCAAGGAGTTGTCTTATTTTTTTTGATTTCTATTCCTGGAACCTACAGAGAAAACATCCAGATACCTGCTCACCAGTGAAACACATGGAAATGATTTTAAGGATGCAGATTTGGTCCAAATCCCACCAGGGAAAGCATGTCCCTACAGCATATCAAGGAGGCTGCGGTGCTAAGTGGAGCCTTGGTAACCTGGGGATCTCACAGCAAATGGGGAGGAAAACCCAACTGCAACTTGATCCCTGCATGTGACCCCTACTCGGTCCCCTTCTCACCTCTTCTGTCCCTGACCACTGCTGAAGTGGCTTTCCTCATGTATTATATGCAAATGCGAGATAAATTGTATATTGTATGGATATATATGCACATAGATCTATCATATATAATATCCAATTTTAAGAATATCTATAAATAGGAATTAAATGTAGATGTACGATTCATAAAAATGTAAAATTGCAACTAAAAATGGGGAGATACTAGTGTCTTAAAATATTAAATGGCTGCTGCCAAGCCTGTTGCTGTGCTCCTCCCTGAGCAGCCTGAGTGAGCTGTGGGAAAGCTCGACCTTACTGACTCCTTCAGCAAGACTGTAAAAATCTAGTCCTTCCCAGTATTTGCTCCCTTTGCATTCACTTGTTATCCAAAATGAAATATTAAAATTCAATATTATTCACCTAAAACCTCTGCCTTGTGTAGTCGGGGTGCAATGAGAAGTGCTGGGTCTCTGCAGTCTCCTCCCATACTGCATGATGGCTCACCTGCTAAGCAAGCTCTGCTTTCCTCCAAGAAAACCTTTTCCCCTCCTTCTCCAGCTCTGGCAATGCACACCTCACCTGGTGAGATGTTTATCTCACTGCACAAGTCCCATTTTAAATCCTTCCCTCTTGGGCAGGTATACCCATTACCCATGCCTGATGACATCAGTTTAAGCCATTTAAACGGATTTGGCCCCCAGTCACCCATAGTTGATAAGATCATTGCAAATCAGTGCAAAGGTGATGCTGCAAGGACTGCACAACACAGAGCAGAGTAGCTGAAAACAGCTGGGGACGCTGCTGCAGTACTGCGAAGAGAAGGAGCAGGATGGACTCCAGGCCATGGCCACTGCACCCAGGTTATGATAGGTAAAACCAGAGTTATGATTAAAATTGGTATATCCTGCAAATGCATACCCTGCAAATTTATTCTGAGATTTTTCTCTTCCATTTCTGTCATTAAATATCCTTGGAGGGATAAAAAAGTGACTTTTAATATCCCCAAGTGCTGGAAATGTGAACATCTTGAAAACACCTTGAATAGACTGGAAACGATCCAGTCACAGAGCACAAAATCTCACGCTCAAACTTACAGTGAGGGTTTCAAAAAGTGAAGTCTTGGCCGTAGTCATGGTGAATGGTTTGCTAAACCAAAATATATTGGGGGGGGGGGGAAGGGGATTAAGGGCAGCCTTGATGGGAATAGTGGAAAGGATGGGAGGCTGCTGNGGGGCTGGTTTGCTAAAACAAAAAATAGGGGGGGGGGGGGGAAGGGGATTAAGGGCAGCCTTGATGGGAATAGTGGAAAGGATGGGAGGCTGCTGCGGAAATCTGGCTGTGGCACGGGGGAGGATTGAAATACTGCAAGTGGGTGACCTGAGTTGCAGGAATAGGAAAAAATCAGTGGTGTAGAGGTATGTTACATGTGGGATAAGTAGCAGAGCCCTGTGATGACACACACTGTATCCTTGGGAAGCAGCAGGGCACGCACAGGAGAGGGCAGCTGTGAGGCACAGCAGGCACATTGCCCAAAATAGCCAGAAATTTCCATAGCAAAGTGGACCTGACACAATCAAGAAGAAGAAGAATAATCAGAGTTTGCCACGGGCTGAAAGCTGTGAATTAGGGCCTGGGGAGATTTTGAAGACGGAAGAGAAAAAAGCATCTTGAGCGCATTGACTGAGCATCGTCCCCAGGCTGGCATGGATAAGACGCCTGTCGGCTCCTGGAAATTCCTGCTGCCGACAGTGAGCCCCTGTCTGAAAAGGGAAGGTTTGGCACCACAGGGAGTTGCTGGCATTTTCCCGAATATGCCATATGCAGAGAAATCGAAAAGGGGAGGGATAATGACCTTTAACACTAAAATTACAAAAAAAAAAAAA